>PVHX01002855.1:0-156986 GCA_004024805.1 Geosciurus inauris
TTTGGTTTTCAACTTGACTTGGTTTCTTCTTTGATTGCCTTTTTTTAAAATTTGTAAATGAAAGAAAAGTGGTGTGGTTATATTTAATGTTTACAGATACATTTTTGGATTATGGATGGAATGATATAATGACTAGAATTTGCTTCAAAATTATATGGAGGCAGGAGGGAAATGGGTAGAGGGTATAAAAGTAACAAGATTAGACATATATCAATGTTTCTTAGGCAGGATGATACAGACATGCATTTCATCTTATTATTTCCTCTCATTTTATGTATATTGACATTTCCAAAATAAACATTTAAGAATTAAAAGAAAATTTTAAAACAACAAATTATTATCACTCCTATAAAAGAGTATTTGTAGAACTACAATTGACACTAAATGGCTGGATATTTTTTAAATAGGCAGGAATAGTTTATAAACACATAACATGTATCCCTAACATAGAAATGTAACTGTTGTATAAAGACATATGCAGAATGTTCCTATAACCCACTGTCATGGGTTGAAGTTTGTACCCTGAACATGCTGCAGCCTTTGCCTGGTACTTTCAGTTGTGAATGACTTTAGAAATGGAGTCTTCACAGATGAAATCAGGATGACGTCAGTAGAACTGATTCTAATCTACTGGCTATCATCCTCATAAGAAGAGGGGAATTTGTACATAGAGACACACAGGGAGAATGCCATGTAAAGAGACTCAGAGAACACCAAGGATTCTGAACTTAATTAAGATCAGTGCCTTTGTGTCAGACATTAGGGAAATCCAATCAGGAAGGAAATGGTGTGTTTTTGCATAATCCTCTTTATCAAAAATAGTGTCTCAGTGAACTGTGTTATTCTTTTTTCTATTTTCATAACTGCAATTTCTGTTCTCATTTTAATCACAAAGCTAAAGAACAGATAGCAGCAACACTTATCCTAAAACAGGAAGAAAAAGAATCCAACGCTTTTGGACCAAGCAAATGAACATTTTTCCTGCAGAAGGAACCAGGGTTATCTGGTCATTTGGATGAAAACCCACTCACTTGTTAAACTTTTTAATAATGAAGTCAGCTAATTGTGTGGGTATCACCTGAAGAGATGTTATCTAGTCTGGTATTCTACAAAGCACTTCTATCTAGATGCCAACTTTTGAAAAACTTTATAATGAAATTTAATTAGTTTGTGCATACATATCCATGGAGTGAACAGAAGAAGCTTTTTAACACATTATATTCTTTTTTTTTTTTGGTACTGGGGATTGAACTCAAGGGCACTTGACCACTGAGCCACATTCCCAGCCCTATTTTGTGTTTTATGTAGAAACAGGGTCTCACTGAGTTGCTTAGTACCTCACCATTGCTGAGGCTGGCTTTGAACTCGCGATTCTCCTGTCTCAGCCTCCCTAAGTGCTGGGATTACAGGCTTGAGCCACCGCGCCTGGCCACATTATATTCTTTACTCTGATGGTGAAGATAAACCAAAAAAAGAGAAAGTAGAATGAAGAATGGAAAACAAATATATATATATATATATATATATATATATTTTTTTTTAATAAAAAATTCAATGCAGGTGGTGAACAGATGAACTTTTTTGGCTTGGCTTCACCCATAGTTAGTGCTAGTTTATTTTTTAGGGAAAAGATTTGTCATAGAACATCTGCAATCCTTTCTCTGGAGTGACTAAGGAGTTACTTCTGTGATCTAACTAGGACCTAAATAAAACAACCTGTTCCTCTGCAAAATGATAGTCTAACAAAAGGTGAATGAGATGCCATTCATCCTGAGCAAATGGCACTGAAGAGTTCCTAGAAGAGGAAATTAAACTCAACCCAAAATAAGATGATGTGTTGTTCACTGCTACAAGTTCCCTGGGCAGTCCCTAACTCTTGGCACCATTCCAGGTTCTTCCAGTAGTGAGGAACGCATGGTACTGCTCTCAGTGCCTTTTTTCCAAATGTTACATAAGGTACCTTCCTACCATGAGCAGCTGTCATGCTCCCAGGAAGTCTTCCAAATTCTTCAGAGTAGGACCAGGAAAATAAACCTTGCAAAAAAGTATCATGACCTCCTGCCCCCACCATAACCTGTGCTCTTTAATACTGAGGCCCAATGTTTAATCCAACAGTACTGTAAAATATTCTAAGGAAAGAGGAAATGAAGGTGGAGAGTGACAGGTGTTTCTATTTAAGAAAACATGTGAAAAAGCATCTTAATTTAGTAGAAGGTATGCGTTAGAGAAGTATAAAATATTTTAGGCTAAAGGATTTCCAAGAAGAATTCAGGGATCATAGAATTGGACTCCAAAATGTGATACATATGTATAAGTTCAATTTCTTATTTTTCTATATAAGATCAGATAGAGAATAGATTATATGGTTATGGGAAGAAAAGAAAAAAGAATTGCATGCTAAAGAAAGATGAAAGGTGAAAGAAAGGTGGAATGGAATTAAAGAAACCAACAGTGGACACGATAAAAGAAAGAAATGGAGAACAAAGAAGTAATCTACTCAGGAAGTTTTGAGGGGAATGTTGGCTAATTAATTTGGGTTACATGGATGTATCTGATCTTTGACAATGTTAATTAGCTGATTTGTCATTGCCCATAATGTTGACTTCTTCAGCTTAAACTTAAGATCTTGTCCTGAGCACACATTGCAACCACATGGAAGTTTAAAAAAATACCAGTGTCTGGAGAGGGCCCCAGAGGTTCTCTTTTATTTGATGTGGATACAGCCTGCAATTGTGGTTTTTAAAAGTTCCTCAGATGAATTTAATGTGTATCCATGGTCAAAGTCACTGCCATGAGACTCCTTTAATGACAAAAGTAGGACCTGCTCCTCCAAATAAGGAATGACAATCACCCCTGGAACTATAGTTTTCCGCCATACATTAGATCAATGGTTCTCAGCACAAGTATCACTTAGAGATCTTTTTATGACTATGTATTTCCAATACCTATATGAGTGATTCTGATTCAGTAGGTGTTTTAGTGAGCTTTTTCACTGCTGTGATTAAAAGACCCAACTGGAACAATTTTAGAGGAGGAAAAGTTTATTTTAGAGTTCGGAGTTTCAGAGGTTTCAGTCCATAGACAGCCAGCTCTTTCTTGGGGCTCGAGGTGAGGCAGGACATCAGAGTGGAAGAGTGTGGTGGAGGGAAGTGGCTCACATAATGATCTGAAAGCAGAGAGAGAGAGACTCCACTTGCCAGATACAAAATATATACCTCATAAGCACACCCCCAATGACCCACCTCCTCCAGCCACAAACTATCCATCCTCAGTTACCACTCAATTAATCTCATCAGGGGATCAATTCACTGATTGAGTTAAGGCTCTTATAACACAATCCAGTCAGAGAAGCATCAGAAAAAGATGCATTAGTTTGTTAAGGCTGTCCTAACAATAGAACTACAAACTTAAACAATGGAGACTCCCTGTCGTACAGTTTTGGAAGCTAGAAGTCCCACATCAACCTACGAGCATGGCTGGTTCTTTTTTCTTTTAATTGTAGATGGGTACAATACCTTTGCTTTATGTGGTGCCACAACTGCAGCTCTGGCTGGTTCCTCTTGAGGGTGGTGAGGGACAATCTGTTGGTGACTCTTCCCCAACTTCTTCTGGTTTGCTGGGAATCTTTAGCAATTTTTGGCTTCCAGATCTCTGCATTCTCATGGTGCATTCTCATTCTTCCTGGATGAATATGTCTACATTTTTCTGTTTTATAAGGATACCAGCCATATTGAATCAGGGCCCACTCTAATAATTTCATTTTATAATTATATCTGAAAAGACCAGATCTCCAAATAAGCTCATATTATGAGGCACTAGGTTAGGACTTCAATGTGAACTTTGGGATGACATAATTCAACTCTATCATATCATGTGTCTCCTTTTCCTCCAAAACCATACTGGTTTTATACACATTGTCAATGTCTAAGGATTTATAATTTAATAAAACATACATAATGCAAATTGTCCTGAACCTAACATAATTATTTGAAATATGAAAGACTGGAGAGCAGAAATTGAATTCTGTAGTTTATCTACTGACCACTTTGCTTAGATAAAACCATGTTTAAGACCTTTTACAATTGTTTCTTTATTTACAAAATATCAGTGAGGACTTGATAAAATGCTAAATTTTAAAAATGCACTGAATTTGAAAACCAAGATGGATGATAGAATAATATTATCCTAAAAATATTAATCCTTTCCCTAATACAGAGTTTCTATTGTCCTTGATTTCTTTTCCAGTCTTGAGATAAATTTTGTAGAGAAAACTAACTCTGAAAATAACTTATTACTTATGATTTCTTCAGTTAATCAAGCTCATTTGAGTTCACATTATTTTGGCTGTTCCAATTTTTATTTTTACCAGCCAAAGAGCAGATTCCAGTTCATGTATGGTTAACTGAGACAGTGAGATAAGACCTCAGTGGTCAGCAAACCACCTAGCTGATTAAATGGATCTTCTTAAAATGAAATATAGGACATTTTTTTTCTTTCTACAATTTCTAACTAGACCTTTTTATTTTTTATTTTTTCAAATTGAGAACATGTTAACTTATCTAACTAGCATCAACTCTGAATAAAGTCATTCCAAAGTATTTCAGGTTACCAATACTTCACTTTTGGGGGGTGGGAAATAGGGAAAAAATCACCTTATTTGTATAGAGGTGGATCAAATTCTAGCATGTTCAAATTCAAGAAAATCATTTAAACTTGAAAGAAATGAATAAACACTGAAAGTACTTCTTCTTTTCTTTTGCATCCAGAGAAAGGAAGAGCTAAGGAAGAAACAATGGATGTAAATGATATAAATTGTTTTCATGGAAGTTTCAGTAAGAACTGTGATCATTGGCTCACATGGACAAAGATGTTACAGCACGAAAGCTTAGAAATTGAAGCAATAAATAGAATCAAACCCAAGTACTAAGCAGGATTTGGATTTGTTCTGTTTATTTCACAGTTTCTCTTTGGGGATCTTGCTTGAATGTGGAGTTCTGTCTTAAATTCTAAGCATTCTGCCTCATTGAAGTGATTCCATATTTTGTAAGATAGAAAACAAGGTGTGTGGGTGTGGGTGTGGGTGCGCATGCGTGCGCGCATGTGCACATGCACATATGTGTGTGAATTTTGGATAGTGTAAATGGGAATGTTACCTTTACTCTGATATACAAAAGCAGTATAGTTTATATGCACATATTTTCCATCTAGCAAGAAATGAACCCAGAATTGAGCGGACATTTTGGCTGAGAGCCTCAGTTGGGATATGGAAAGCAAACAGAATAAGGTTAGTTGAAGGTTAAGCTGCGTTGTATTGATGTAGTAATGTTGTCTTTAGACAAATTAGCTCACTGGGACTTGGTGACACAGTGGAGTATTAAACCCGTCTTTACAAAAAGAACATGTGCCGATTTTTTTCTAGCTTGAAAAATGCCAGTGAAAAATTACACAAAGATCAAGTTTGTAAAATGTTTACTTTGCAGAAAATCATTTAAAAATGGAATCTCAATTTTGTTGGCAGCTCAGTTTTTTAAAAGGGCTATTTATTCTAGACTCCTGCAGCATATGGTTTATTGCAGTTTATATGGTGTATTGAAACTGCATGAACTTGGGCACCTTCGGGAATGTTTGTTTTTATTTTTTTAAAGGTGGTTGGACTGAAATCCAGTATGAATCATATAAGAGAGATTTAGAGGCACGTGAAGATAAATGTTTCCCATGTGACACAGAGCAGCACATCTGGAAGGTGATCCTATATAAATAAATAACCTGAAAAGACCATAGTTTTAAAAGATATCAATAAAGAATAGGAGTGTGCATTTTTTCCTGATTGAGGAAAATGTAGTTTTATATTAAAAAATAGTATTTCTCATGCAAATTTCTAGAACCTCTCAGTGTAAACATAGCCTTACAATTTACTTTCACTATTAATTCACCCACTCATTTGCTCAACAAATATCACCAAGTATCTACCTATTAAAGCTGCTATTCTGTAGGTTCTAGAGATATAAAAATGAGTAACAAATGCTTTCTGCCCTAAAATATTTCTCAAGCTAATCATTGATTAGTTTATGTTTAAGCAAATGACTTTCATACATGTCAACTGGTATCCCCAACATTATTTTATATTTTAAAATATTACTGTGACACAAATAATTATTTCTAAGCTCTACTTAGTCTTGGAAATAATTTCTCTTTAAAATCTTTCTGTGTTGTTTTCAAAGTTTTACTTTGAAAACATGAAAAACTTTCATGTTTTCTCCTTTTTGCCAAGAATATTTCTGTATGGCTTGTTAATCCTTAAAATAGAGTAATATCCTTTTACTTTCACTAAAAAAATTTTTTTAAGTCAACTTTAATCAAATGAAATAGTTCCATTCAGGTTTGAGTGAAAGACTCTTCCAGTTTTGATTCCTCTTAATTGTATAATAATATGCATACATATCCTTCTAATTTTAGTTCAGACACTCCAATTGTGTTATTATTGTCATTATTTTACTTTTTAAATGAACTAAATATTGAGCTTTCAATGCAGTAAAAAGTCCCATTCATATTTTTAAGAACATGATATTTAGTATCTCCCAAGGCACTATTTTCCCAGTCTGGCAAAGAATGTTTCAAAGCACACAGCACCTTCAGAAAGTATCCAAAGAGGGAATTGAAATTGAGGAAACTGGATAGTAACCCCTTTCCTTCAAACACAATGACATCAAATGCATTTTACATAAAACCAGATAGCCTACACTTATATATGCAGTCTTTAAATACTAACAGATAACCTTTTTCTTACCACCTCCTTGGTCTGTTATTCCAGAATGCCTAGTATCTAGAGTATGTATTAAAAACATTTTTAATAAATGAATGAGTGGATGACAGATGAATAAATGATTATAACATATACATGTTTTTGCATTTGTCAAGTCTTCTATCTTTATTCATGATATAGTTAGTATTTATGAAAATGGAAGCTAACTCTTTAAAAGTATTTGACAGAATACATTCATTGATCTATGACTTGTAAAAGACAAGTATTTACCCAAAAAAATGTGCAAAGAGAATTAATTAGCGGGGAGCAGTGTCCATGAAAGCATCATTTTTTATTCACAGTATAGGCTGACATCCTCATTTCCTCATTCTGTCTGAAACTCTATCAGAGCTATTTTAGAAGCATCCAGAATTCTAAGCAGCAGTCTCTCTTCCCCATGGCTTCTTTCCTATTTCTTTTTTTAAATTAAATAATTGCAAGGCAAAGGGGAAAAAAAAGAACACTTTATCCACCTTCCAAGAGTAACATCAACATAATTAATTAATACAGAATATTTCTTTTAAAAAGTGAAATCCATCGAAAGGTCTGTTATCATTGTCTAATGCTTCCACTTGACAATACTGTCAAATGAATTTTATTATAGATTAATTTTTTATGTTTTAGTTTGGAAAATAATATTAATAAACTTCTATCTACTGTTCTAGTTTCTGAATAAATGAGCTTGTTAACAGGAGGTTTCTTCGGTCATAGGTGGTATATACTGTTAAATGATCGTCTGTTCTATGTAACATTTTGTGCCAAAGGATTCAAATGTAACAACTCTACCAATTAGGAGAAGTTACAATGATGCCTGTAGAGCTGTATTTTTCTGACTTTTTAAACAATTCTTGAGAAGATTCCTTTCCCTAGAGGTTAAATTCAATCTGATAATTTATGATATGGAATTTCACATAAGGCTTTTCTATTTTATCTCCATTTATATTTGTATTTGTTGTTAAGATATTTTGCAATTTTCCCCAAAGTTTTGTCATTAATGAAATGATTTCATTTTTACTTTTTTTATTATAATTGCATGTGAAACTGATTTCTTTATAAGTTCCAGTTCTACAGATTGATTTTAGTTGGATCCTTTCCAAAAACTATTTTTCTAATTAATTAAGGCAATTTATGCTGTTCTAGTAATCTATAGCCATTGCTTTTATTTGTCCACAAATATGACTTATTTTAAAGACTATTGTCTATTGTTTTAATCTTATATGTCTTAGTTTCTTCATCAGTAAGAAGATAATGACAATTATGATTTCATGGTGTTAGAGAAGTAAACACATTCATTCATTCTTGAATTATCATTTCATAGTGTTAGAGAAACATTCATTCATTCTTGACAGTGTTGAAAAGTAATGTTACTTAATATCGCAAATTAAAATTGCATGATTTGCTTCAACTTCACAGGTGTTATTGCCAAAACACAGAAAAGAAAGAAAGAGATTTTTTTTTTTGTACTGGGGATTGAAAGGGGAATTTTTGAATGTAGTATACCCCCTGCCTACACACAAAGGCAGCAGGAGCCCGGATCCTGAGGTATGGCTGAACTACAAGATGGTGAAGGCAAGAGGAAACCCATACCCATTCCATCTAGGGAAGAAATCTTAAATTCACCATGCTGGACCAAATGAATATGATCTTTGTGTAATTGTAACATAAACTCTTTGAGGTAGTTGCACTAGTCGAGATAGGCTAGACAAAGCACTTAGCCCCCACTCCCTCATCTCAGTGAGGGATGTAAAGTAAGTTTCCTTGTCCTTCGCACAGTCCAGTACAGATCAGCACCGAGGCTTCATCACTGCGGGGATCAAGCTTTTGTGGATCCAATATCTTCCAGGGCTTCAGAGAGCTCAAATTATTGTTATTTTTATTTCCAGAGAGCAGACAGAGAAGAGTGTTATTTTTATTTCCAGAGAGCAGACAGAGAAGAGTGTATAGGACAGTGTGGGATTCAAACCCAGAGTCAAGATTAAAACTTTTCTGTATGACTCTACATCTCTTGCTGTTTATTATATTACGCTATCTATAACCATCTGTGTTCCTAACCATTTCACATTAGGCATTTTATTCACTCTATTATTTATTCAACAATTGTATATAGCAAACACTTCTCTGTTCATCCAAATAATAACCTGTGAGCTGAGTGAATTATGTATTGTTTACTGACACAGGCAGTTACTACTTGCTTATAGAAATTGCCCAGAAACATAAGACTCTAAAAGAGATTCTGTTTATTGCCAACTTTTTCCATATTAATTTTACTCTTATGGTTCTAGAAATATAGTGTCATAACATAATTTTATTAGGGTCAGATTTATTTGTGATTTGAAATGAGGACTATTTTAATTCCAATGAAAGTAAGAAAATAATAAAATATTGGGCTATTTTCTATTTTATACTTTTCTAATACAAGTAAGAAGAGAAACCTAGCCTTCATTATATTTAAATTTTAAAACAAGCCATTTCTGCCCAAAATTATCTTTGCCCTCCTAGAAAATATGTAAGTGTTTAGATTTCTGATGTCTAAGGGTGGCTATGAAATTCAGAAAATTTCTTTATTATACAGGGTAGACTTGCTAGAGTAAGATATTAAATATAAAGTATAGGAGAAAGATTATTGAAATAGAAATAAAATTGTGATTTAGAAATTTATATTTTTTATATTTATAAATTTTTAAAATTTATATTATTTATAAAACTAAGAATCAGGTTCTCTCAGTCTATAAGAAAACTTCAAATAAAAAAGAGCAGCCAGAGAGCAATATTCGTGGTGTAGATAAATGCTTTCAGAATTAACCCTATTTAAGTGAATGAAAAAGTTTTATAAATATTTAGAGTCCATGGTTCTCTTTTCTGTAAGACTTAATGCCCTAAACCCCTAAATCCTCTAAATTTTCTATTTGAAAAATGTTTATTCAGACCACAATTTGGCTACCCTTTTGAATGATCACAGCAAATGTGTGTGATTCGCCAAGTTTTATTCTTATTCTTCCATGTATACAGACTGTTAACAATACAAGTAATTTGGTTTTTAAATTAACAATAATCTTATTTTAAAACTGTGGATATTTCATTAATTTCAAATTGTTCTAAATGACCTGCAAAAGTTGACCAGCTGTAACCCACACAGGGCAGAGTTTGATATAAGAATGAATGACTTTTCAATAAACACCTAGGACCAATGCTGCATTTAAGAATGCATTCCCACATGGGATGTGTTTCAAAATTTAATTAACAACAAAGAATTATATAAAGTAGTAGAGGAGGGAGTCTAACTACTAAGGTTAACATAAAAATTCTAAGACCACTCCTGCGAAGCGAAGAATTAAAAACTGGCAAGTTTTGTATCTTCAGTTGTGCAGTGTTTTGTTAGGCATACACATTTCAAATTAAGTACTCAAATGTACATACACATTGTCATTTTATATATTTTGGTTTTATACTATTTTGCAAACCACAAAGCACACTTTCAAAGGATTGGCAGATTTTTTTCATAGTAGAAAGACAGGTAAATATTATCTGTCCTTGTGATTCTTTTGAAGCTCTTTATATGCACTTTCTCATTTAACAGTCACAAGTCTATTAGCAGATGCTGCTAATGCTGCCGCTTTCCAGAGAATTAAATGAAATAAAAATCAAACAAATTTCTCCTGTTTGTTGTTTTGGTTTAGATAAAAAGCTCATGTATGAGAATACAAGAAAGTTTAGAGGTGAAATGATTGGGTGATACAAGTCTGATTAAAATTTATATTATTTATAAAACTAAGAATCAGGTTCTCTCAGTCTATAAGAAAACTTCAAATAAAAAAGAGCAGCCAGAGAGCAATATTCGTGGTGTAGACAAATTCTAATCAGACATGGATAAACTGGGTGGTAACTGTAGGTGGGTAGGGTGTGGCTAGAAAAAGTAAATCACTGTGGGGGTGGGGGGCTTTGGCATTTATATTTTGTCCTAGGTGAGTGGAGCTCTATCTCTGCTTTCTGATTGCAACGTCCTAAGCTGCTCTCCTCCACCACACTCTTCCACCATGATGTTCTGCCTCACCTCAGGCCCAGAGCAACAGAGTTGGCTGTCTATGAACTGAGATCTCTGAAACTGTGAGCCAAATGAACTTTTCCTCCTGCAACTGTTCTTGTAGTTCCTTTTGTCACAAAGATGAAAAAGCTGACTAAAATATTCACACAGCTCTTAATAGTTGCACCTGGAATTCCTTTTCAATCGTGTGACTCTAGGTGATTCTTCATTAGCCTATCACTAACTACCATAATCTTTTAAGTGGCTCTCTTTTCTCACATGTGAATAGGAAAAAAACCAAACTCAGTTTCTCCTACTATATTCTCAAAATACAAATGACCTCTGGCACCAGATATATGGAGGTTTTCCCCAAACACTAAGTAAGCAATCAATTCTGCAGCAGCAGACACTGGCTGGATGTCCTGTAATACAATTCAAATCTCACACTACCTGGAGATGCTGTCAGACCCACATGCTGAGGGTTTCTCTGAGAATGCCATACCCCAACACTTTAGATGTCTATTGCAGGCTCCACATGGTTTTACCTGTGGTTCCAACTCACTGGGTATAAATCAGGGTTCCTTCAAACCTCCTCAGGTTTGTTTAATTTACTCAAGCAGCTCACAAAACTCAGGGAAACACTTATTATATTTATTGGTTTATTCTAAAGGATATTACTAAGGATAGAGATAAAGAAATGCATAGGGCAAGGTATGGGAGAAGAGGCATGGAGATTCTATGCCACCTTCCAGGAACCTCCATATGTTCAGCTAGCTGGAAGCTCTGTAAACTCTGTAATTTAGAGATTTGTAGAGACTTCATTTCATAGGCATCATTAGAGCATGGATAACTATTTTGAAATATTATTGGACTAAAAGGGTATGATCTCATGCTAATAAACTGGATGTGGAAACCCAGCAAGGCCTCCATTTGAATTCTTCAGCATTTCTTCCTCAGAGGTGTGGAGCAGAACTTCTGAAATGGGGGTCTTACCATCTACTATGAAACAAAGTAGGTTAGGGAAAGGTAGGGAAGATTAGAGTTTCTATGTTCCACCTTGGAGAAAAGAAATTCTAGCATCGGCAGCCTACCTTGGGGAAGGAGTGGTGATCCAGGAGCCATGGATAAAAGTCAAAAACAAACAAATGTATATGTAAATATTGTATCACAGTAGACATGGTTCATCTGTGGGCAAATTTTTTCCTGGTTAATGGATAAAACAAAGAGTCAGTCATGGCTGTTTATAGGCCAAAATATGTACCTGTTTTAGGCATGATTTTGTCTTTAGCAAATGTGGAACTAATGTGTGAAATAATTAAAGAATTAGGGTTTGCTTAGTATTCAATAAGTGGGAAGTTCAAAATGCAATCATGGGTTTCATGGATTCTAATAGTTTTTTGAGAACTGCTATGTCCCACATTTTAATTTTTAATAATAATTCAGATTAAATTTAGACATTATAATCTTATTTCAGCTGATTCAGGTTATCACTTCCTGTTATGAAAACTATTTATATAAACGGAATACTTGCATTTCCAGTAGTAAAATCTCAACCCTCTTAGTCTAAATGTACTCAAACTTAGCATCAAATTGCCAGACAAACCCCTGATATAGCACCTGGCCACCTACCTTCATTCATAGACCAATAAAATCGAGAGCCTTAACAACACCATCACTTTATTTAACTGTGTTGAACTGTGAAACCTGGAAGGATGTAGAAACCAGAACAGACTGCTAAAATGAAGTCATCTTGCTTAAGGGATAGTAACTGTAACCGGGCATTGTGCTGACAGGTCTGCAAGCCTATAGTCCAAAGTCAGTGTGTATATTTCAGCTCAAAATAGATCCTGTGTGTGACAAAAACAGCATTATTCTCAACAGTTGAGGGAACTTGATGGATGTTGCTTTTCCAAACCCTGCAAAATTTTAAAAAAGAGGCCCCGTGGAAAGGTCTATTCATGCAGCATTTTCTGTTTTCTTAAAGAATGATGGTGTATGTAGAAAGAATGGTCTATACATATTTGCTGGGTGTGAAGAACTATCACTGACTTTACATTTCCAAATTAAAAACAAAAAACAGAGCACATTTTTTATATAGGTTTTCCCACTCCCAGTTATTTAAAAAAAAAAAAAAAAGGTTTATCTCAGTTTAAACTCCAAATCAGATTTGATAATGCATTTCTTTTGGTGAAAAGATTACAACCAAATTAAATAGCATTGCCCAGCAAATCTGAGTGAATTGTTTATGTAGAACCTGATACTGTTATCAATAGAAATAATACAGCATAATGAGCACTTTCAGGAGGCAAGAAGGTTTCTTCTTTTTTTAGTCATGCTTTATTTTCTCGTGTATAATTTATATGACCAATGCACTTCGGGTTTTCACATTTGATTTTTTAAAAAGTATTCTGCAGAAAAATACATGTGCAAACAAAACTTAACAACTCAGTCTCAAAGATTTATCTGTTTTAGATTTCCAGATGCCTCAAAATTAGACATACTTGTGTTACTTTATAGATTAAACAATTCTTTCCTTTTAGCAAAAGCAGAATGCATTTTCCTGGGTGGAAAGTAATAGCCTTGATAAAATTCAGCTGCCATCTTGGGTGACCTTAGAATCAAAAAAGGGAGCTGTGTTCCTACCTGCCAAGTTGTCCCTTCCTCTGGGTCAGCTGCTTTGTCTGGGCGACAATGCTTAACATTTACTGAGCACTTGCTAAGTGTCAGGCAAAAGAGCTCCACAGGTCACTCTTACCATTAGGTTAATTTTACAGATGAGAAATGTGAGATGCATAAACATTGCTTAAAACTCTCGGAAAGGATTAGAGGTGAAGCTTGATCTTCAATCAGGGCAACCAGCTCCTTAGTCTATGCAAACCCACCTTGTATCTCCTCGTGCTTCTTTCTACATAACTATAATTCAACATCTTGCCTTTCCCTTAATTTATTGCTTGAATCTTTATGTTTGCATTAGGACTGTGTCTTCCCATATTCTCTTAGATATATTAAACTGTCTGTTAAACAGTGAACTTGTTAAGGATCACATTAAGCCATCCAGCACTTCGATGTCAAGTTAATAATGGCTGCTTTTGCTTTTCCTTTAATTCTTTTAAAAACATCTATAGTTCTTTTGAACTGACCTCCTTCCTCTACTCACAGTTAAGCAAAGAGAAAGGATTTAATAGTTTTAAGGACATAGAGTTTCTAGAAAATAATAGAGGAATAAAATGGTCAAATTGCACATTTAAGCAGCAGGCTAATTATTAAATAAATCACTTTGTCTCAACTTTCTTAGTCTAGCATTGGGAGTTACAGAAACCAAACATTCTGATCATTTTCAAAGTTGTATCTGATTGATGCAAATTCCAGCTGAGAGAAAAAGAGATGTAATTAATTTAATGGAATAAATTTATGTGGGAAAAATGAATTGTTAATAACTTAGATGGTTCTAAGTATTTTGAGATACCCCAAATCACACACTCAATTAGAAACACTAGTTGGGTTGAAATGGAAATACTGGCAGACCTAATATCACCCTAGTAAAATGAAATAATTATTCTGAACTCTAGTCCTGAAAACTTATTAGCTATTTTGTATTGAGAAGAAATTTGACAAAATTAACACACATATTGCATTTTCTTTCCTCATCACCTCATAATCAGGAGACCCTCAACTCCTAGGATATATAACATGCTCAAAGATAGAATTCACAAACAATTTCATGGCATCTCCCTGTTTCTTCCCACCCTCTCACTTAGCTCTCTCTGTTCACTCTATCTAACATTTGTGTCACTTCTTGTCACCTCGGCTTCTACCAGAAAGTTACTTTGCTATATAGGAAACAAAACAACCTTTAGTGCTAGTTTGAGGAAAATACTCATCTCTATTTTTCTTCTGTTCTTTTTGGCTTCAATTTTAAATTCTTTTCAAAGCCGACACCTAATCATTGAACATATTCATGAGGTGCAGTATAGTATTTCAACCCATGTATACAATGTGCAAATGATCCATATCAGATATCAGAGCAATTAGCATATCTACCACCTCAAAGATTTATAATTCCTCTGCATTAGAAATATTCAAAATCTTCTCTTTCAGCTACTTAGAAATATTTAATGCATTGTTAAAAACTTATAGTCACCCTACTATGCTATCAAACACTAGAATTTAATCCTCCTGACTTCATTTCTGTGCTCTTCAATCAATTTTTCTTTTCCCTCTCCCCTCCTCTACACTTGTCAGCCTTGGGTAAATGTCATTCTACTCTTTACTTCTATGATATCAACTTTTTTAGCTTCTACATATGAATGAGAACATACAGTATTTGTGTTTTTGTGTCTTATTTCATTTAACATAATGTCCTTCAGACTCAACCATGTTGCTGCAAATGAATTTCATCACTTCTTGTAGGTGAATAAATTTTTACCATATTTTTTTATCCCTCCATGCACTGATAGAAACCTAGGTTGATTCTATACCTTAGCTATTGTGAATAGTGCCACAATAAACATGCAGGTGCAGATACCTCTTCGGTATACTGGTTGCCTTTTGGATATATACAAGGTTGCCTTGGATATATACTCAGTAATGGGGTTGCTGAGTTACATAGTAGCTCTACTTTTGGTTTTTTGAGAAAACTTCCCACTATTATCCATAATGGCTGCACTAACAAGCACTCTCATCAGTGATGTGTAAGAGTTCCCATTTCTCATATTAGCATTCTTTTTTTTTTTTAGTCTTTTGATGATAGACATTCTAATTGGGATGATATAATATCTTGTGGGTTTGATTGCATTTCTCTGGTGATTAGCAATAGTAAGGAAATTTTGTACACTCTTTGACCATTTGTATGTCATCTTTTGAGATGTCTGTTCAGATAACTTACTCATTTTTTAAATTGGATTATTTAGTTTTTATAGTTGAGTTGAGTTTCTCACATATTCTGGGTAATAATCCCTTCTCATGGTGAATAGTTTACAAATATTTTCTTCCATTTTACAGGTTCTCCACTCTGTTGGATGTTTCTTTTGCTGTTCAGAAGCTTTTTAGTCTGATATAGTCATATTTATTTATTTTTGCCATTGCTTTTTGGGTCTCATGCAAGGAATTGCTCATACCAATTTCCTGAAGTGTTGCTATTATAATTTCCTCTAGCAGTTCTATAGGTTAGGGTCTTATATTTATGTCCTTGACTTTCATTTATGATGAAAGATGGGGTTCTTGTTTCATCATTCTCTATTTATATTTTCAGTTTTCCCAGCACTATTTTTAAATAGAATGTCCTTTCTCCAAGCATATTCTTGGTGTTTTGTTTGAAAATCAGTTAGCTATAATATGTGGATTTACTTCTGAGTTCTCTACTCTGTTCCATTGGACTATGTGTCAGTATTTATGTCACTATCATGCAGTTTTGTTTACTATAGTTTTGCAGTATGTTTAAAGTCAGTGTGATGCCTATAGATTTTTTCTTTTTGCTTAAAACTGCTTTAGCTATTCAGAAATTTGTGATTCCATACAAATTTTAAGTTTTTTTTTCTATTTCTATGAAGAATGCCATTGGAATTTTGATGATAATTGCACTGAATCTACAGATTGCTTTGAGGACTGTGGACATTGTCATAATACTAATGCTTCTAATCCATGCACATGGGATGCCTTTCCTTTTCTTCCTTAATTTCTCTAATCAATGTTTTAGAGTTTTTGTTTTACAGATATTTCACCTTCTTTAATATAATTGATTTTTTTTCAGTTTGTTATTTGTGTATAAAAGTATTAGTAATTTTTGTGTGTTAATTTTGTACCTTGAAATTTTATTCAATTTTAACAATCATTTTAAGTGTTTTTTATTTTGTTTTGTTTTGTTTTTTTTTAATCATTTTTTTAGTGGAGTCTTCAGGTTTTTCCAAAGATCATGTCTTTAAACACTGACAATTTTACTTTTTTCTTTCCAATTTACCTCCTTCTCATTTTTTACTGTAGCATGGTATATAAGTCAGTTTTTCATAATTGTTACAAGTTATCTGGAAAAAAAAAACTATTCAAAGGAGGAAAGATTTATTTTAGCTCATGGTTTTGGAGGCTTCAGTCCATGATGAGCTGGCTCCATTGCTATGGGCTTGTGTGAAGAAGAACATCACCATGGAGAGGACATGGGGGACAAGAGCTGCTCACCCAATGGATAGCCAGGAAGCAACGGGGCCAGAGACAATATAAATTCTTCAAACAGAAGCCCCCAGTGACCTACCACCTCCAAGTAGGCCCCACCACTTAGTAGCCTGTTTAATTATAAATTCATCAAATCACTTCCCAAAAGTCCCACCTATGAATATTGCTGCATTGAGGACCACGTCTTCAACACATTAGCCTTTGGGGAACAATCCAATTTATAACACATGGAGACTTCAATTATTTTTATTTTGGATTATAGCCTCTCCTTCTTTCCCTCACTTTCAGATACAAGCTCATAAAAAGCAAGCCCAATACTCTTCAGAAGCACAGTCCAGGTTCTTTCCCACCACAACTTTCTCTTCTAAGTCTGAACATCCTTGACTTTTTCTTGATTTATTTACTTATGGATGTATTTATTTTTCTTTCTTTTTCTTTCCCTTCTCCTTCTTCTCCTTCTCCCCCTCCTCTTCCTTCTGTTTTCTTAAAACAACATGAACTTTCTTGGTCTCCTGACCTTTTCCAAGAATACACCTCAGTTCTTCAGTCAAGTAAATGCCTTATGGGCACATTGATATACCAGATACACACAGACAGAATAAATCACAACAATTAATGTTTAATATATATTTGGAAATGTGAAACTGAATCAGAAGACAGAGTTCAGACTTATTTTTTTAAACCTATATTTTTGATTAAATAACATAAAATAGAGTTTAAGAGAGTTCTGGAGCTGACATCAGGAAGACCTGGAATTTGTATGACGATTCTCCTAAATACAAGTGTTATGACTAAAAATAGTTCATCTCTCTGACCCCTAGTTTTCTTATCTATGAGATGAGATTTAAAATAATTCCTACTTCATGGATATGTTATAATTAAAAATTTAAAGTCATGGTTTGAAACTATCTGGCATATAGTAATTACTCTGTAAATGATACAGATTTTTAATTTTGCATAAAAGACATGAAAGGAATACCCAATAATTATTCATAATTGTTCAGTATATGTCAAGGTTACTCAGTATATGTCAAGGTTCTGTGATTGATATATTGACTTAAATTGTCATTTTAAAAATTCAATATTCACACCAAAACCATAAAGTAAATAGTACTATCCCACCATTATTGAAAAGGGAAACAAATTTCAAAGGAGCAAAGTAGTTTTCCTCTGGACATATAACTTCCACAGGGCAAAACCAGGTACTGGTTTCTGATGTCAGAGTCATTTATTTCTAAAGTCAATTACCATCTGTGAAATAACTGAATGTTTGAGTTACTATGTTTAATGTCATTTTTAGATAATACACTAATAAAGCGAGTTAACTTCTAGAATTCATATCTTGATAAATTACCCTAAATACTCCTTCTTAACTTCTTTCTGATTCAATACTCCTACTATTCCCAACATTTCTTCTTCAGTATCCTCTAGCATAGGCATCACACAATGTGTTTCATCTATAAAATAACAGGTAATACCATTTTTCAAAGGAAAAAATATGTTAGTCTTACTTTTTTCATCCCCAAGCAGTCTGTTGCTACATGGGGAAGCAAAATTGGTGAGAATTACAAATAAATAAATTGTGGAAATGTGCTTCTGTTTGTTGACAAAGGAAGTCTGGGCAGAAAGAGATCATGGCCTCTGGTTAAATGAAGCAGTGACCTTATTAGAAATTCCAATGCAGAAAAGTCTATCAGAAAAACAGCATCAAATCATGGAAACCATAACCATAAAGGTAATTGTAGAAAGTAAAGATTATTTGATAAAGATAGTGGCATGGTTTGTTAACTATTTGCAGGATAAAAATATTGTTATAGTTTTATCTCCATTGCACACTCAAATAAATTCCACATGGATTAAAAAACTAAATGTAAATGTTATACCAACAAATCAAAAATAAATATAATATTCATAAAAAATTTATTGAATTATACATTGATCATGAAATATATTAGCTCAAAACAATGGAAGAATTCATAAAGGATAACTGTTGTGGAGATTTTCCTACAGAGAGTTTTAAAATTTATATGGCCCCAAATATGCCATAAATAAAATTAATAGTCAAATAAACTATTTCAGAATATATTTGCTCATATAGGACAAAAGAGCTAATAAACTTAATATATAACATTACCATCAAAACAATTTATCTAAATACCATCTCAGAATAAAAAAACATTCAAAAGTAATAGTTAAATAATAAAAATAGAAATTATATAATTCCAGGTCTGGGATGACTTCTCTTTCTGGGTACAGTATGTATGCTTTTCCTGATTACATCAGTTAAGTTCACATTCAAAACTCTGGAATTTACCTACCAGTATTCAAGAAGATACAAATTTGTTGTAATTCTAGAAACAAAAGTAAAGCTATTCTTGACTAGAATCTAAAAGAAGTCTATTCACTTTACCATTAATTCTCATGAATTAAAGTGCATGCATGAATTTCCATAATAAATAAAAAACCTATAACAATAAAAATGTAGAAATTCATTGAGTTATTGGGGAGGAGACTATTTGTGTTATTGACATAATCTTGTCAATAACAAGAGAAATAGAAAGAAGAGAATGGAATAGAGGAACACATTATGTATTGTGATATTAAGCCCCCAAAAAGCTGTCAAAATGAATGAAATGTAGGAGTATAAAAGAATGAGTAGAGATCAAAAGACAGTTTAGAAGAAAATGTAGCAAGTTGAATATAAATAGGTAGAGGCAATGGATAGAAAAAATTTTAGCAATATAAGGGGAAAATGTCATGGTTTATAAGAAAAAGAAGCATAATTAAAATCTATATCATGTACAAGCTGAATATATTCTATTTTTTGGTGGAGGGGAAATACCTGGGATTGAACTCAGGAGCACTCGACCACTGAGCCACATCCCCAGATGTATTTTGTATTTTACTTAGAGACAGGGTTTCACTGAGTTTCTTAGCCCTCTCTTTTGCTGAGGCTGGCTTGGAACTCAACGATTCTCTTGTCTCAGCTTCCCGAGCCACTGGGATTATACTGTGCCTGGCTTGAATTCATTCTTTAAGAAACATTTTGTTTATACAATTGAGCTCTTGTCAAATGCAGAAAATTGAATCACAGTGGAAATAATAATAGAGATAACAGGAGATCAAAGATTAAATATAAATCAGTTCTTCCTAATTAAAATAAATGAACTAAAATAATCAAGACATATTAAAGAAAAGGTTTGAGGTAAAAAATGTAGAGCCTACAATGTCCCCGCAAAACATAATTATGGGAATAATAGACTTATTCTGGAACTAGATGCCAGATGAAAAGGAAATGATGTTTACAGAGGTATGAGGAGAAATATTTCACAACCCGCCCCCCTGCCAAAATACTGAATTCAGAGTAGTTATAACTCATGTGGAAAAGTGACCCAAGTGCTTATAAATGTAAAACACATTTATTTTTTCTTTAAAAAATAGCTAACTCTAATATTAATTACAGTAAAAACTCAAAGGTTGAGGAAAGATCATATGATATGACACAACTGGCAACAAAAAAATGCTAGAACATTTAAAATTGTGAAGATAAATTTGAAAACTACCCACAGAATATTAATTTGAGATAAATGTTACCACTAGACTCCTCCTCTTTATCAGAGAAGATAAACCAGCATCAGAGGAAACTCTAATTAAAAATATAATTTTAAATATGTAGAGTTTAGGTACAGGATATTTAATTGGTATTTCTTTAAATCTCACACCAGAGACATATTATTAAAAATAATCCAAAATATTAGAAAATGTTTCAAAATACTTTCTAACATAAAACTATGTCTCTCTCCTATGAATTTGAATAACAAAATGGAAATCTATTTTAAATTATTGAAAACAATGAATTCCTTTAAATAGTTTTTCTTTGCAAATATATCACTGAAATGATATTTAAAGAATCTATTCATATACTACATCAAGTTAAATGGAAATTTCCGTAAGAGCTAGGTTTAAATGCTGAACTTCTCAATTTAATTGGAATGACTTTCAACATCTAGTTTATCCACTGTGATGTTCTTATTGCCAATGGTAAAATGGAAATACAGTTATATATCTTTCATTTTGAGGGACCAAGAATAAGAAATGATGTCATGAAATATTGATGAAATAGTACAGAGTAGAAGCTCAACTTTTACTGTTGTTATGAATTAGAAAAACATCTCCAAGTCTTCTGAAAATTAGTCAACAAAATGCAACAATGACCTCTAGTCAATTCTAAAAACGAAAAACACAAGTTTTGTATCAGAACAATATTTCATTAATAAGAAAAAATTATTTGTCTTACACTGAGTCACCACTATTAATTTTTCATTAGGCTCCAAACTTTCAAACCCAAAGGAAAATTGAGATAAGCATGGAGCCATTGTTATTTAACATTATTTAATTCAGGGTATGCTTTTTAAAGATGTGGTTACTGGTTTTTAGGAACTAAGTCTATACTTACTTATAAGAAATCTTATTAACAATTCTTACTATTTATTTACTATTATTGTTATAAATAAGTATAAACATAAATGGTTTTTTCTCTTTTATTGTTTGGTCTTACTTTTTATTTGTTCTAATTAGTTATTAATGATAGTAGAATGCATTTGGATACATCATACATAAATGGAATATAATTTTTCATTCTTCTGGTTGTGCATGATGTAGAATCACATTTGGTCATGTAATCCACCTATGTACATAGTGTAATAATGTCCGATTCATTCTACTGTTCTTCTTACCTTATTCCCTCCCCCTTTATTCCCCTCTACTAATCCAAAATACCTCTATTTTTTCCCTAGCCTCCCTGCTTATTTTGAATTAGCTTCCAAATGTCAGAGAAAATATTCAGCCCTTGGATTTTTGGGATTGGCTCACTTTGCTTAGCATGATATTCTCCAACTCCATCCATTTACCTGCAAATGCCATGATTTTATTGTCTTTTACTGCTGAATAATATTCCATTGTGTATGTATACCACATTTTCTTTATCCATTCATCTGTTTAAGGGCACCCAGGTGATTCCATAGTTTGGCTATTGTGAATTGAGCTGCAATAAACACTGATGTGGCTCCATCTCTGTAGTATGTTGATTTTAAGTCCTTTGAGTATAAACCAAGGAGTGAAATAGCTGGGTCAAATGGTGGTTCCATTCCAAGTTTTCTGAGGAACCTCCATGCTGCTTTCCATAATGGTTACAGTAATTTGCAGTCCTTCCAGCAATGTATGAGTGTACCTTTTCATCCACATCCTTGCCAACATTTATTATTGCTTGTATTCTTGATAATTGCCATTCTAACTGGAGTGAGATGAAACTTTAGAGTAGTTTTGAATTGCATTTCTCTAATTACTAGAGATGTTAAACATTTTTTCATATATTTGTTAATCATTTGTATTTCTTCTTCTGTGAAGTGTCAGTTTAGTTCCTTAGCTTATTTGTTGATTGGGGTTCTCTCTCTCTCTTTTTTTTTTTGGTGTTGAGTTTTTTGAGTTCTTTATATATCCTGGAGATTAATGCTTTATCTGAGGTGCAGGTGGCAAAAATTTTCTCCCATTCTGTAGGCTCTCTCTTCATGTTATTGATTATTTCCTTTGCTGAGAAGAAGCTTTTTAGTTTGAATCCATCCCATTTACTGATTCTTGCTTTTACTTCTTATACGTTAGGAGTCTTCTTAAGGAAGTCAGTTGCTAAGCTGACATGGTGAAGATTTGGGCCTACTTTTTCTTCTGTTAGGTGTAGGGTCTCTGTTCTAGTGCCTAAGTCCTTGATCCACTTGAGTTGAGTTTTGGGCAGGGTGAGAGAGATGGTTCAATTTCATTTTATTACATATGAATTTCCAGTTTTCCCAGCACCATTTGTAGAAGCAGCTATCTTTTCTCCAATGTAATGTTTTTGGAGCCTTTGTCTGTTATTAGATAACTGTATTTATGTGGGTTTGTCTCTGTGTCTTCTATTCTGTACCATTGGTCTATGTGTCTGTTTTGGTGCCAGTACCATGCTGTTTTTGTTATTACGGCTCTCTAATATGGCTCTATAGTTTAAGGTCTGGTATTGTGATGCCTCCTGCATCACTTTTCTTGCTACAAATTGTTTTGGCTATTCTGGGTCACGTGTTCTAAATAAATTTCATGATTGTTTTTTTCTATTTCTATGACGAATGTCATTGGTATATTAACAGGAATTGCATTAAATCTGTATAATGTTTTTGGTAGTATGGCCATTTTGACAATGTTCATTTTGCCAATTGAAGAGCATAGAAGATCTTTCCATCTTCTAAGATCTTCTTCAATTTCTTTCTTTAGTGTTTTCTGTAGTTTTTCTTGTAAAAGTCTTTCACCTCTTTTGTTAGTTTGATTTCCAAGTATTTTTTTTTAGTATTTTTTTCCAACTATTTTTTTTTGTTAGTTTTTTTTCCAAGTATTTTATTTTATTTTTATTGTTACTGGGGTAGTTTTCCTAATTTCTCTTCAATTGATTCATCACTGATGAATAGGAATGTGTGTGATTTATGAGTGTTGATTTTGTATCCTGCTACTTCGCTGAATTCATTTATTAGTTCTAGAAGTTTTCTGGTGGAATTTTTTTTGATTTGCTAAATATAGATTCATGTTTTCAGCAGGTAGTGATAATTTGAGTTCTTCTTTTCCTATATGTTTATATTTACTAGACATACAGGCATTATCAGAATACCACTGAGGTGAGAGAACAGAATTTTGATTTATCTCATTTCATAGAAAAATCATGATTTCAAGAAAATATATTTATTTAGATATTTAAATAACATATAATATGAAAATAATGATAATGTATAAGGGAAGTAAATTTAACCCATCATAGTACATAACTATATATATATACATATATATATACACACACACATATATATATTTATAGTAATAAAACAAAAGTGCCACTGAATTTACCAACTCTATATCAAAAAGAATTTTAACATAAAATGCAAGCACTACTAAAAATAATCAAATAAAAATTCTTAACTTGAAAAATACTGTAATCAAATTTATAAGGTATTAAAATTAATTTAGCAGGATTTTAAGCACATCCAAAAATGCACAAATAAACTGAAAAGCTAGATTAAAATAAATCATCCATACTGAATTTTGCAGAAGAAAATAAAGGATAATAGAAGAGCATACGAAACAAATGGGACCTAGTACAAAAGGCCTACAATACATGCAGAGTTTCATTTCTAGAAGGAGTGCAAGAATCAAGTAGAAGAAATATTTACTGGAAAAGCTGACAGGAAAATGGAATCAAATTTTAAAAATACTACATATTCTAATAATTTTTCAAAAAATGGGAGAGGAGACCATGCCAAATCATAAAGAAGTGGAAAAAAATACTAAACAAAAATAAAAGCCCCCAAAGCAGGAGGGCCAACAGCAAGATAAATGACTAGAAGTTCGTGGTGCACTTCCCTTCAAAACAAAGGACCCAAACAAGAAAAAACAGCAAGCTCTCTCACTGGAGTGCTTGAGGCAGAGCTTCAGAGTGCAGTGGGAATGTGACACATTCCCAAGCATGGTGGACTAATGGTCTTATAAATAAGGGAATGAATCACACAGACTTTATTGTATCAGCCCTTGAGATCCTTTCTCAACAAAAATGGACTTTGTCCAGCCTGAGCAATGGTGAGGCACTAGGCAACTCAGTGAGACCCTGTCTCTAAATAAAACACAAAATAGGGCTGGGGATGTGGCTTAGTGGTCGAGTACTCCTGAGTTCAATCCTCAGTACCAAAAAAATTAAAATTAAAATAAAAAAAAAAAGGACTTTGCTCAGTGGACAAGGTAAATAGGAGGATCTGGCTAATACTTCTCACACTATAGATACCTGAAGAATTTACTTCTAGAGAACCCTGTGGCTCTTGCAGGATCTGAACCCAGTGTGGGGAGTTGCCAGGTTACCAAGGGGAGAAAGAAATCAGTCTATGTTGTGCCCTTCCTCCGCAGGCTCTTGCTGTATGGTGTTATCTTGAGAACTTGCCCACCTAGAATCCTGTGAAGAAGCCAGGAAGCTGCTCCCAGCAACTCTGCTAACTCTGCCAATGGGACTGAGTATAAGGATGACCCCAGTAACACATCATCAGCTCAGGTAAGCAGTTAGGTAACCAACCGGAGAAGTTCAACTCACTGAGCCACCCAGGGAGTAGTCAGATGGCCTCATCCTTATGATGTTGCAGGAAGCAGTCAGGCAACCCCACCCACCCACCAACAACCCCTAGAAGTAGCTAAGAAGGCTCTACTTCTTTACTAAGAGACTTGGCCCACTGAGGCCCTGGGAAACAATCAAGTGGTCCTGCTCATTATCATGTTTTCTCAAGAAGTATGTGAGCAGCCCATTCTCAGAAGTTTGGCCTATAAGGCCTTGAGAAACAGATACTGAACCCTAGGTACTTACCTCAGTCCTAGAAAGAAGCTATGAAAACTCAGTTGAGTAGGTCAGTCCCCAGCAACCTCACAAAGTCATCAATGTAGCCCTCAGATATTAACCCATACTGTCTGTTCCCATTAGCATGACCTGGCCTCTGTGTGACTCTAGTAAGTCACCCTGCTACCTTGAATGTTGCATTGCATGCACCTGGGTCCACCAGGGTAGCTCCACCTTTACCTGACCTGCAGAAACTGAGAAGTACCCCCACACTGACAGCCATGCTCTGAGCTGTCAGTGAACCTGCCCTATCTAATGGATCTGTATCCCAGATGATGGAGCAAGCCCACATCCCCTTTAGCCTAGGCCACTGAGATACCTGCAGACCTCACTAATGTGGATCATAACTGAAGAAGATATAGACACTAAACTAAAGTGCCCACTTAAAACCAAAATCATCAGTGTATAAAATCAACAACACAGGACACTTCACCGTCAGAAAATCTCTTACTGTGAAAGCCACTCTATAATACTGAAAGAGGCAACTGACCCACACAGTGCACAAGTACCAACAAAGGGACAAAAGAATCTTGTAAAAGCAAGGTAATATTATGCCTGCAAAGAAACACAATAACTGTCCAGCAACAGATCCCAAAGAAAAGGAAATGGATCAATTACCTGACCAATAATTAAAAATAATCATTCTAAGGAAACTTAATGAAATAAAAGACAACACAGACAACACAGACAATTTACTACAATTATAAAGATAATTCATGATATGATTAAGAAATTCATCAAAGAGAGACATTATAAAAATAATCAAAAATCCTGTGCTAAAGAAAATAAATGAAGTAAAAAGTACACTTCAAAGCCTCAACAGCAGAATTGAAGAGGCAGAAGAAAGAATTTTTGAGATTAAAGATAGGTCTTTTGAAATAACGCAGCCAAATAAAAAGAAAAAATTAATGATGAGAACCTTTAAGACATATTAATAGTCCTCAAGATAGAAGTGTTTGCATTATGGAAATTCTAGAAGAAGAGAAGGCAATAAGCATAGAAAACCTATTTGATTAAATGATTGCTGTAAACTTCCCAAGTCTTGGGAAAGATATGAACATCCAGATATATGAAACCCAAAACACCTTTAGCAGATCTGGCCAAATAAGACACTCTTGGGCCTTGGGCCTATTACATGTAAACTGTCAAAGCAATATGAAACAAAAGACAAAAAGGAAAAAGTACAAGACAAAGAATTCTAAAACATCAAGAAAAAATTATAAAGTCATTTAGAAGGGAATCCCCATTAAACTAATAGCAGACTTCTTAGAAGAAACATTATAGGCCAGGAAAGAATAGGATGATATATTCAAAGTCCTGAAAGAAAAAAGAAAGGCCAATCAAAAATACTATTCTCAGCAAAGCTACCCTTCAGAAGTGAAGGAGAAATAAGGACTTTTCAGGAACAGCAAGAACAGAAGGAATTCATACCAACCAGATTCACCCTCCAAAAATTGCTTAAGTGAATCTACACTAGAAATGAAAGGATGATAATTACCATCATAAAAACATGTGAAAGTAGAAAACAACAATAGGCAGATACACAAAAGAGAAAGAGATTCAAACTCTATCAGTACAGAAAACCAGCAGACCACAAAGATTAACAATAAAAGAAGAAAGGGAAAACAACCAAAAAATAAAATAAAATAAACAGAAAGACATATGTAAGTATTTATGGACAATAACCTTAAATGTAAGTGAATTAAATTCCCCAATTAAAAGATACAGATTGGGAGTGATTCAAGATGGTAGATTAGAAGAAGGCTACATTCCTAGTTGTTCCATGACTTTGGATTCAAACAGCAGAAGCACAGCTTCTCAGTGAGGTGAGTGAAAGTGGACTTCACTAAAATTCAATATTGGACAGTCAGAGTGTATTGGAGATGCAGAAGTTCAACTGCATTGAACAAAGAAGAAAGACTACATTGGAGACAAGCTGGTTGCAGCAGCAGTGTTGGTTCACCACAGAGGAGAGGGAAAATACAGAGAAAAACACAGTAAACAGACTTGGCATGGGAAGACCTGTAGATCAGAAGAGCAACCTGACTTTAGCTGATCCATAGGCTATACTGTGAACTGCAATTTGAAAAGTGCTCTGTATTCTTCAACTGATGAATGGAGAACTAAGACAGGAGCCATCCTGAGTAGGCCATACTGAGCTTATGGCTGCAGAGCCCAAAGGATATTAACAATTATTCCATGCTGCCCCATCAAGTGTCAACTGTGCAGCCTGGTGTATACCTAGTAGAACATGAGTGACACAGGCACACAGAAGGGAATTAAACTCAAAAATACATAGCAGAGCCCAACTCACTTTCTCTTTGAGTCTAGCAGTTCACATGACCAACTGAAAAGTGTCAGAAATCTGAACAGTGTGAATACACTCAAGGACTGTTTGGGAAGGCTGTGTTCATGGGCAGCTCCAGTAGGTGGAAGATTGACTCTCCAGCCTCAGGAGTAGAATTCTTGGGAGGTTCTTAAGATCCAGACTCTCAGTAGAGGATGGACTCTGCAGGGCCCTAGAGTTGTGTTGATTTAATCTCTTCCAAGCAGGTTCCACCCAGCAAAGTCCCTGGGCCTAATTAAGCTCCAGCTGAATTCTGCAGCTCGACCCAGGGAGTGCATTGATCTAGACTATGCAGACAAAACTCCAATTGATAGTACTTCCCATTCCATCCTACCTCATCCTGGTGAGAAGGGAAGCTGATAGCTATTTCAACCAGCTTTAGTACTAGGTCACTCCAACTAGCGGCTCCATGAGCAACACAAAAAGAAGGGGTTAACAACCCCTAGTATACTCTACATACTCTAGCACTCTCTTTCTCCCCTACCTATCCGTCTTCCTCTCTCCTCTCAGTACATTGTCAAAAAAAAAAGGGCAGTTAAGCATAGGTATGTATCATTCATTCTCCTTAACTTTTTGACCACCTCGATAGAGATGATTCTTTCATTTTTTGTTAAGAAACTTTTTTCTGCCCAGGTGTAGTAGCAGATCCCTGTAATTCCAGTGCCTCAGGAGGCTGAGGCAGGAGGATCACAAGTTCAAAGCCAGACTCAGCAACTTAGCAAGACCCAGTCTTAAAATAAAAAATAGAAAGGACTGGGTATGTGGCTCAGTGGTTAAGTACCCCTAGGTTCATTAAATCCCCAGCACCAAAAAAAAAAAAAAAAGAATCTCCATACTGTTTTTCAGAGTGGTTGCACCAGTTTGCACTACCACCAGCAATGTCTCACATTCTCGCCAACATTTACTGTTACTTGTATTCTTGATAATTCATTCTGACTAGAGAAAGATGTAGAATGAATCACATATAACTTTCCTATGTTCATATGTGAATATGCCACGAGGGAAACTCCACATTATGTACAATGGGAAGAGTGGGATCCCACCTAGAATAAGTTGTACTCTATGTATAATATGTCAAAATACACTTTACTCTCATGTATACCTAAAAAGAACAAATAAGTAAAAGAGAGAGAGGCAGGACAAAAGAGAAATAAAAGATAAGAAGCTTTCTTTTGCTTTTTATTTTGTGTATGTGCATGTGTGTGTGTTTTCACTATTGATTGGTTCATGGACATATTTATATATACATATTTCTTTCTCATTTTTAGCATTTTTTAAATGTACTTATTTTTTCCTTGCCTTGTATTTTGAGGATTAGAGTTTGGGTTTTGTTTATTTTGTTGTGTTTGTTTTTCTTTCTCTCCTTTCTTCTGCTAACAACCAAATTATCTCCTCTCTTTTTTCTGTATTTGCTTTGTTTTCTTCTATTTTTTCCTCCTCTTCCTCATAACCATCCCCTGCTGTATCTCTTCTTTGTTGGAAGCTGCCAGTGAACTGTGGGCATGTGTAAGCCATCTCTAAGTGGAGGTGTGCCCCTGGGAGAACTCTCGATGTAATCTTACCGATGTGAGACTGCTTGGTTGCCATGGCAAACATCCTGCTCAAAGAGAATTCTGTGATACCATAAAATTCATTGGCTCCAACAGCCCTAAGTTCAAATGCAACTCCCTCAAAGGTAGAGAGAGATACCAGTGCCACAGCTAGCCTTGTGGTGCCAGCTGCTTGGAAGAGGAAAAATTACTGCACAAGTGATAAGTCCCCAATCAGGCCAACTTCCCCACAGCCTCTCTCTCCTTGTTCACCTTGACGAACACTTCCTCGCAATAAATTCTTTTGGTGTGTCTCACTATAAATAAAGCATTTGTGGGCTTTTTCCCTTTGTTAGGATCAGACTCAATAGGTCTCTTCCACTAATTAAGCCCCTGCTTTAAAAACATATTTTTCTGTGTCTTTTTCAGACTTTTATTTCCAGCCAGCCCACATCTCTGAGAGTTACTGAGTCACTCCCCATGCAGGCCGCAGATGAGACTTCTTCATTCTCTTTGTTCACATTTGGAACATTGTATGCTCCCTTCTACCTTTCTATTACATTTTCTTTTCTCTTAATGAACTGTATTTTTAATCATTGTTTAGAACTAATTGCCTTATATAAGTCCTGCCCCTACCACTCAGGTTTTTGCAATTATTACTGCTGTGTATGACAATAGTTGACACCTGCTGTTTGCTTTAATGCCAGATCTAGTTCATAGTTATTTATTGTTTTTTGCTGTTGGGAAACGCTGACCCCAACATTTCTGCTTTTGTGGTAATCAGTGTTGCAAATGTCATAGTAGGAACTGAGTATTTATTTTAATGTTGTATATGGTTTTCATCAGTTGTTGCTATAATTTTGTTTCCCTCTATTCTGTGAGGTGCTGGGAACCTACAGGGTCACTACAAGTTCATAGGACAGAGTCTCTGCTGCTGAACTAAACTCAAACAAAAGACAGTGCACCTTGCTCCACACACAAATTAACAACATCAAACTTAAGCTAAACTTTCTTTTAATTTTATTAGAGCATTATAATGATACACAGTATTTTGGTTCATTTTAACAAAATCCTACATGCAAGGAAGTTGATTTCAATCCCCATTCACCCCTCTTTCCTTCCCTCCTCCCTCCCCCTATTGTCCTTCATCTACTCAACTTCCTTTCTTTTACATATGCCTAAAGTAAATGGTACCTTTATACATCAATTTAACATGATTTTGTTCAATTCATTCTGTTTATCTTCCTTTTCCCTTTTTTCTTCCCTCACTCTCAATCTCCTTCTATTCCACTGATTTTCACTGTATCTTTATGATTAATGTCTGATCCCCTCCTCAACTACCTTTCTTTTTTTTTTTTTACTCTAGCTTCCATATATAAAAGAAAATATTTGACCTTAATTTTTTTGAGTCTGGCTTATTTCACTTATCAGTTATGCTTTAACACAAAGAATAGAAGAGACAAAAACCCAACTAACAACCAGGTATCAAATAGAAATGGCTTCAGGTGGGCCCTCAGGTCCCACTCATGGTTATCCACTGCTGCAGGAAAAACAGAGATAATTAAAATAAAGCCTGTGGATACCATTCCTATAACAGGTTCTCAATCTAGATTACATTTTGGCAAGAGGAAGCTGTACTCTTAAAAAAAAAGGCTCACACATAAGAATGGAAAAGAAATTCGTCCCAAGTGATGCATAAAAATCAAGACAGGAATGCAAAGAAAAATGAAAAAACAAGAAACAACGTAACACAACATGTTCTAAAGTTCACAATTTACCTGTTATTTAAAGATATGGAAGTGGATGAAACATCTGATAAAGAATTCAAAAGAATGATTATAAAAATATCAATGAATTCCAAGAGAACATAGAAAAATTATTGGATGCATTAGTTAGCAAATAATATTAATTACAAATTCAATAAGGAGACAGAGATCTTGAAAAAGAACCAAACAGAAATCTTAAAAATGAATAACACAAAATAAATCAAATAAAAGGTTCAATTGAAAGTCTAATAGAGTATGAAGAAAGATTCTCAGAGCTGGAAGACAAAGTAGCCAGCCTTGAACAGTCAGACAGTATTAAAGAAAAGAAGTAACCATAATCAGAATATACAAGAATTCTGGACAATAATAAGAGATCAAATTTAAGATTTATGAAATTGAAGAGGATTGTGAGATGCAGGATAAAGGAATGGATAATCTCTTCAGGAAAATGATAACAGCTAATTTTTCAAACCTTGAGAATGAGATAGATATCCAGATATAGGAAGCATTCAGAATCCCAAATAGACAAGATTAGAAAAGAACCTCTCCACAAAACATTGTAATTAAAATGGCTACCACAAAGGACAAGGATAGAATTTTAAAAGCCTCAAGAGAAAAACTTCAGGTCACATTTAGAGACAAGCCAATCAGAATTAGTTATGATTTCTCAACACAACTATAAAATTCAGGAGTACTTGCAATGATGTGTTCCAAGCCCCAAAGGAAACTGTCAAACAAGATTGCTACATCCAGCAAAGCTATCCTTTTGAAGTGAAGAACAAATTAAAACTTCCAAAGATAAGCAGAAAATAAAAAGAAGTCATGACTACTAAGCCAAAACTACATAAAATACTTAAAGAAATACTTTCTTACATTGTATTAAATTACAGAATTATAATGACATAAATTATTTTTAGATCCCTACTAACATTTTTTTAATTCACCATCTTCTCTTAAATTTCACATCTCTTTTATTCATTTTTCTTTCCACTGTGTTCTACTTTTGAGTAATTTTGGAAGGAGGTGTAAAAACAACTATATATATGTAAATCTGAAATACTATTTTATGCATACATATTGCTTTCCCTTAGAACTTTGAAGACATGCTTCTTCATCTTCCTGCATCATGAGTTTCATGTAAGTCTGATGAGAATTTCAGTTTCATTTTATATTAGACAACTCATATTTGGTTATTCCTTTAATTCTAATAGTTCAGAAATTTGTTTGGTTTTATGTTATTTTTATTTTTTTCTTCAATAAACTCCATTTTTAAAAAAAGGTTCAGCTTACTGAAGATCTGAAATAAACTTAATGGCAATATACACTGTTGGTTGAGATCCTGAGTATCAGTGCTTTGGGTTTTATTGTTATTTACATGATAACCTTGTGCAGTGAGGATCATTACAGGAGTTATTGATATAGATTCAATGTTTGGAAGCCTGGGGAAATTATTTATCATTTGAGATTTTATGCAATTGATGAATGAGTAACAAGAAGTCTAAATATAACAGAAAGTATCATCAAGGAATCACTGTCACTGATATTCATCTCACAACTACATCATTCACACCCTTACTAAGTTTCCTAATAGCTGTTACCTCTATGGGAAGAATTAAATGATGAGAATGATGCTGCCACAAACCCAGGCTGCACGGGCAAGCAACACTCTTCATATTTTCAATGATCAGCCTTCCTTAAAGGAAGCAGTAGGACTGAGTTTCAAGTACTACCACACTTAAACAAATGACCAGTTATCAAGTACATTTCAATTGCACCTTATTTGAGTCTGCAGCATTTTAGTTTCTCATTGTTTGCTCCTTGTTAGAATTCTCATTTAAAGATAAAAAATCATGCTTTTTCTTAGAGAAATGTAATGCTATATCCATGATTAAAATGCTAAAGATTTTTAATCAAGAACTGATGTTTTAAAAACAAAATGCCATAGTCTCTAAGCACATGTTATGTATCTAACTCACCACTACTTTTACCTGACCATTAGCCATTTGTTCTGGGTTCTCCAACATGAATTCCATTAGCATTTATATTTATGTCAATTTGTAGCCTTCCTTGAAGGAAACAGTGGGACTGAGTTTCAAGAACTAGTACATTTATTTATTTATTTATTTATTTATTTATTTTTGGTACTGGGGATTGAACTCAGGGGCACTCGACCACTGAGCTACATCCCCAGCCCTATTTTGTGTTTTTATGTAGAGACAGGGTCTCACTGAGTTGCTTAGCACCTCGCCTTTGCTGAGGTTGGCTTTGAACTCGCGATTCTCCTGTCTCAGCCTCCCAAAGTGCTAGGATTACAAGCGTGAGCCACCACGCCCGGCTCAAGAACTAGTACATTTAAACAAATTAATCGTTGTTATGGCTTGGATTTGAGTTACCCCCCAAAAGCTCATGTGTGAGACAATGCAAGAAGGTTTAGAGAAGAAATGATTGGGTTACAATAACCTCAACCCAATCAGTGAATTAATACCCTGATGGGGGTTAACTGAGTGGTAATTGAAGATGTGTACAATGTGGCTAGAGGAGGTGGGTCATTGGGGGTGTGCCTTTGGGGTATATATTTTGTATCTGGCAAGTGGAGTCTGTCTCTCTGCTGTCTGATCATCATGTGGGCTGCTTCCCTCCACCATACACCTTTGCCATGATGTTCTGCTCACCTCAAGCCTCAAGGAATGAAGCTGGCTGTCAACAGAGTGAGACCTCTGAAGCTGTGAGCCCCCAAATAAAATTCTCCTCCTCTAAAATCATTCCTGTTAGGTCTTTTCATCACATCAATGAAAAATCTGACTAAAACAATCATGAATTCATATTTTAAGCTAATGGGAGTACAAGCAAATTTCATGCTCTCCTAGTTGTTTAGTTTCTTGTCTTTTCCCCTACTAATCTGCATTCAGAAAGTTCTCCTAATAGAAAATATGTACAACTGATTTTGCAAAGTACCTGTATTTAATACATATATTCTGGATAACTAAATGAATATGTGCAAGACTTGGGCTTCTTAATAAGAAAAAAATATGACTTAAGGATTTATATTTGGGAAGTACATTTGAAAATTTATAATAAACCAGTAACTATCAAAAATCTTGTGCCAAAGAAAACTTACATTCATGATTTCAATATTTCCCCATATTTCTCTGTTATTTAAACATAACAGACAAAATATTTGCCTCTGTCTTATTTGTTTTTAGTATCTCTTTGAGTTTTATCGAGGATTTGCCATATTAACCACTGGCCTTTTCATGCTGTTATAAATAAATTACAAAACAAATTTAGATGGTTTAAAAAATAGTCATGTCAATGAAAGGCCCATAACTATGCAAGTGGTTAAAAAGAGAGGGAGAAAGATTGATCCATCTGTAGCCCTCATATTTTTATTTTCCCAGGATGTCCAGAAAGCCCATCATTTTTATCCAAATATTGTTCTCAAGATTTATGTTCCACATTTCTAATTTGCAACATTGAAAGGACTTTGTTAGTTATGTTCTCTTACTTTGTCTGGGGAAAACAGAAACTCCTCTCTCTGCATGTTGCTTGTACTTCCATTAGCTCAAAAGACCTCTCCAAGATGGTAACAATGAAAACCAAACAAAAACAATAAAACAGCACTTGTATGCTTAAAAAAATAAGAAGAAAAAATGCATCAAGTTTTATATTTGACTAAGCCCAGAGAGCACATCTGTATCTACTGTGTCTCTGGATAAATGAATGAATACCTGAATTCAAAACAGATTACAGATGTGTTGTCTGCTTTGTTTTCTTGCCCCAGAAATAAGAATTTTTCAATTGTTAATAATGCGTCTTTCAGTACAAGCAGGAACCTTTGACTATGAATAGGAAAAACTTTATAACAATAGTGATTCACAATTATAAGATGGACTGCTTTCATGACTTATAATTCTATGTGTTTTAGGGATGTTCAACTATCCCTTATTGGGAAATAGTAGTGCTAAATGAAAATGATCATTAGATAACTTTAACTCTTATTTCATGCGCACATTGATTTATTCAATGGGAGATCGGAAAGATAAAGATGAAAGATACATTTAACAGTCTCTCTTTTTGAATGCAAGGAATTTACCTTCTGGCCAGAACAAAACAAAACAAAATAAGTTCAATGCTAATATTATTGGTATTGACCAGTGTTGCAGGATTTTAGAGGCAAGAAAGACAAATAAAAAGCGAAGCAATCAGGTTCAGCTTTAAATAGAAGCTGGAACATTAGCTGGTACAACAAAAATAGTAAGGATTAATTGGATAGAATAGAAGCTCTATTTCAAGTAGAATGACAAACATGGAAAGAGGAGAGCTGAGCATTACATTCAAGAAAACCTTTTGAGGGGCTGGGGTTATGGCGCAGTGGCAGCGTGCTCGTCTGGCACGCGAGAGGCACTGGGTTCGATCCTCAGCACCACATATAAATAAAGATATTCTGTCCACCTACAACTAAAAAATAAATATTTTAAAAAAAGAAAGAAAGAAAACCTTTTGAGGTGTATTGAGAAGATAGGTTCATCTCATTCTCTCTCTTTTTTTCTTATTTTCTTTTACCCTCATTTATCTCATTCTAATACCAGAAGCAATAAAATTGACACATTTTGAATTATCCAAATCTGGAGGGCGGCTTCCCCAAAACATTGCACTTAGGGCTAGCCTCCCCTTTACATTAGGTACTTCAGCTCTGCTACCCCAGGTCTCTGCTATAAAGAATAGTACTACAGCTCCTCATGAAAGTTAATTGATATCTAAGTAGAAGTTGTTAGGAAGAAGATTCTTACACCAGTATATCTTGCCATTTTAGCTGCATAGTCATGTATGAAATCATTGATGGCCTGATGGGACACAAAAACCAAAATAATAAATATTTGTTGAACAGGCAAATAAAAGGTGTGATTTCATTGTGTTTATGAAATAAAGTATTTGTCCTTAAAGTTTCAATTTCCCTTAAATAAATATGATTAAAATAAACTAGCAGTCATCTACTATAAGTCCTTGTTATTTAAAGAATTAATTATCTGTAAAATGGCACATTGATATTTTAAGTACAGGAAAATGTTTCACATCCGATTATGGTTTGCAGTGGTTTTTTTTCCCCAGCTTAAAAAAAGTAGTTTTCTTTTTAAAATGCAATTGGCCTTTGAAATCATATTTTGCAGGCCACAAACTGGTGTTAGTTTACATATAAGCCAGACATCCAATGCTGACTTCAGAGCTTAGCTATTGAAGGGTGACTCAATAGAAGCCTGCATATAAAAACACTATAAAAAAAAAGAAAAAAGAAAAAAAAGCTAGTCCCAGAGATCATATTCTCATTAGGGAAACCTCCTTCTCTTTATAATTTCTGCAAAACATCATTTTTGAGTAACCTTTGAAATCCTGTTGGGGAAAAAACAAACCAGGCTCTGGCTGACATTTACAGCAAAATCAGATCCTTCATCCCAACTGGGGTGTGTATAATGAGTGGGTGTTTCAGGGGAGACAATGGAAGGAGTTCTTCAAGTCTGCTTTACATCAGTTAATGTTGGCAGGTAATGCCCTTATTGCTGCCACTGTTTTGTTAAGAAGGAAGAATGTGGTGCAAATCCCCTTAAAATTAAAAATAAGGCATCAATTTTCCCACCCTCCCAACATGAGTTAATTCCACTAAAATGACTTCTTTTAGAATAGTTAAAGAAGGCCTCAGACCCACACCTTTCTCCACCCAATTACTGGAAATCTTTTATTTATTTAATTATTTCCTCTATGGGGCTTCACAGTGACAGCCCTGGAGAGGAATGTGAGTGCCTTTGCTATAACCTAAGTGACGAATCATACTAGATTTGTGAATAATGCCCACACTCAATGTGAGGCAAAGAAAAACAAGTCAAGGAAAAAAGAATTTTGACTGAATCAAACAAGATTATTTACTGTCAACATTTTAAATTCAAGGAGCCAAAAATTCAAGGTGAAAGCATGCTGCCCAGAGGAGTGTGGTTATATCTGATTCAAAACTAACTCATTGTATTTCTAAATCAATGTAGTTGTTAGGCTACATACTTGATTTTAGTAATTGTTTGGCCAGCTCCAATTAGGAGATGGTAAGTTCATACTAAGAACACAAGAAGGCACAGTAATCAATAGCTAAAACAAAAATGCTTTCTATAGTAAGCCACCATTCTAAAACCATCCCTGAAGAATTCCAAGGACACAATAAAGAAAAGGAATAGGGGCTGGGGTGGTGGCTCAGTGGTGGAGTGCTTACCTAGCATACTTGAGGCACTGGGTTCAATCCTCAGCACCACATAAAAATAAAATAAACATATTGTGTCTACCTACAACTAAAAAATAAATATTTTTTTTAAAAAGGAATGGTCTTTATTTAAAAAAAAAATGCAGTACATTTCATCTAGTCATTGTTTAAAGAGCTGTGAAATTTCAATAATCTGAAGTAATTCAAATTTTACCAGTTCTAAGCAGGGATCTTTCAATGTTAAGGTAAAGAATTTATTGCCTTTACAAAACATATACAACAAAAGCATTTAAAAGAACTGCAAAAAGGCAACTCAGTAACTAAGTACTCATTGATCAACCTCCCCACCCCTTCTTCCCCTTTACTTTCTCTAGCCTCTGGTAATCACATTCTACTCTCAACTTCCATGAGATGAACTTTTTTATATTCCATGTGTCAATGAGATCATGCAGTGCTTTTCTTTCTGTGCCTGGCTTATAGTACTTAACACAATGACCTTCTATTCCATCCACATTGTTGTAAATAACAGGATTTCATACTTTTTATGGCTAAATAGTATTCCATAGTATATGTATACTAGCTTTTCTTTACCCATTCATCAATTGACTACAGATAATGTACTGTATATTTCAAAAGGCTAGAAGGAAGGATTTTCTGTTTTAACATAAAGAAAGAATAAATGTTTGAGGAGATGGATATGTTAACCAGATTTAAACACTAAAAAATGTATACATGTGTTAAAATGTTACAATGTACTCCATTAATATGTATAATTTTGTGTTTTTATGGATCAGTTAAAATACCTTTAAATTTCAAAAGAGAGGAAGGCAACTCTATCTTCCTATAATGATAGTAAAATCTTAAAATAAAATTTTTAAATGTGTGGAGAGGGTGAGCACTAATTTATTTCTGGATTGGAGTTTTGTCATTTCCAAACTTTGATAGATTAATTATGAAGCTCTCATAATTCTAAGTCCTATTAGAACATGCAGAAGTGGTCAAGGAACTAACTATAGGAAAGAACATAGACCACTGCCTTGGTGTCTTGTTTTCTGTCTTGCTCTTTGTGGGCATTTTTATAATCCTGAAAGGGGTATTTTTGTTTGTCTCAGGGAAACTTAGGTCATCTCATTTATACTTAGGCTATCTCATGTGGGTCTGAAAGGCCTCTAGAACAACCACGATTAACAATGACTACCATTTATTGGGACTTACTGTGTTCCAAGAAAAGTCTGAGAAGTTTATATACACTGGTTGCATTTATTACCCACAAGGCTCCTAAGAAGTAGGTCTTATTATCCTCAATGATAAGGAAACAGGACTAGAAATTCTAAGGAAATTATCCAATAAAATATACCTGGGTGATGAAGTAAAAGATAAAGTAAGGATTTAGAGGCCTATCTTGAGAGTCCCAGTTTTATCTATTATCTGTTGTTTGTACATTGTTATAGTATTTAATTGCTTGGAGTGATCACAAAAATGGTATCTGCAGGAAGTTCACTTTAAACACCCAGCTTTATTTGGAGAGATAAAGATAATTCAGTTTGACTAGGGTAAAAATAATATGCAGAAAAAATAGAAAAAGGACAAGGAAAAGGTTTGGTTTCTAAGATAGAAAATGATTAATGTATATGACTATGAAGAACTGGTCATAATATCATCTATCTGTTCTGAATGTTTATTAACTCTGCTGTGCTATTAACTATTCCAAAGGGATATACTGATGAATCTAACAGGGTCTGGACCTGCAAGCACCAGGCTCCATGGGATAATTTCTGGTGTTTTAAGAGAGTGATAACTAAACAGTCAGGGAGAAACCACTTCTGAATTTGAAGTGTGATATATCAGGCTTCCACTAAGAAGATATTAGCAGAGACTAAGTGAAGATAGTCAGTAAAAATAAGACTGCATGAATTCAAGCATGAATGGAACTGGGAAACTAGAGCTCATTGCTGGAGAGAGAGCAAATTCAAATAGAAATCATATGCCAAATAGTCAAGTAGCCAGACTCTAAGAAACGCTTAGAAAAGTCAGTAAGAGACTGTCATTTAGTCATTCCCATAAAGTCTAGAGAGTAGCTCTAGGGAGAAGAGCAAAGTAATTGCTATGCTGTTTTAGCCAATTTCTCATTTGTTAGAACCAAAACTAAAGAAAGATGTGGATTGGAATTAATCATCCCAACAATGATTAATGTTGGAAGCACATTCCAAATGTGCTTGAGAGAGCACATTTTAGGGTGCTATGAGCTGTGATAAAATGAATGAGATTCACTCTCCATCCTCCAGAGTTCCCCCACACCAATAAGAAAGATGTGGCCACATAGATAAATACTCTTCAGGACATGATGGAGAAAGCCACAGAGAGGTAGATAATGTAAGAGATGCTCATAATTACTTGCCATGGTGACAAGACAATATTAAAGGGCTGCTATTTGAGCAGGTAGAAGAAATCAATAAAGGCATAAACACCAGAAAGAACATTTGAGAAAATATGATTCTGAGAACATAGCATATGTGTTGGGGAAAAAGATGTCAAAGTTGGAAGAGTAAAATGCAAGTTAGCTGGATCATCCTGAACTCATAATTTAAGTACTTTGGACTTTTTGTGGCTAATAACCATCTTAAATCCTTCCTTAGAACCTGCTAGAGAAGGGGCAAGTTTCTCAGAGATAGCAAAATGAAAATCATGCTTATAATGAATTAAGGTAACTAAAACTTGTGCTTCTTAATTACGCACACCATATTGAATATTCTGATCTAGTTGAACATGGAAAATTTATATAGATCCCAGTGTATGACAAGTAGGTAAAAGTGAGCAGCAGCTAGAGCAAGTTTTTACGAAACTTAATTGTGAGAAACACTTTCAGAAAACCAGAAGTGTGTTAATACATAAGATTCAATGTCATATAAGGTGTAAGTACAGAGAATTGTGAAACAGTATTTGCTAATAAATGGTTCTCATGCCCCCCCCCCAAAAAGTTTGAAGAAGAATTTTCTCATCTATGTCCAGGAAAATAAGATATGTTATTAAATAGCACAAATGTCAAAGTGAACGCAAGTAAAGTTATATTCAAGATTGAATTTTCACTGGAGAAAAAGCAGGCAGCTCTTTTAGAAGTGTTTGAGAGTAATGGGGGTGCATATGTGCATACAAATGTAGTCACCCACACAGCAGATTTCTGCCTATGATGAGATTGCCTTATTATATAATAATAATCGTGCTGTGGACAAACAGCATGCAGAGAATAGAAGCCAGATGTTTACGTGAAGTTCAGCCAAGGAAAGATGTCCGTAACCAATTATTTTGACTGTTTATATATATAAGAAAATATTGTCATATATGAGATGAGATTCAGAGTTAATTGGTTTAAAAAAAATCATAAACCCGAGAAACTAAGCAGATAGTTCTTCCTTACTTCCTTAAGGAAACTATCATCAGTGTTATCATTTGAAATTTTGTGTAGGAACAATCATTAATAAACATTTTAATCTATATTACAGATGTAACATGAGCTTTACAATAACCATATCCAGTTTAGAAGCAGAGATCCCATGACTGAAGTTAACCCTGAATCTGCCAGTCTTTAAATTGAAGTTCAAATCTTGCAAATGCTTATTGAGAAATAGCTCAATTTTCTTCTTCAGATTTACCATTAATGCAAAAGTTGATAATGTGTAATTCCCACCCATAGTATATTTCCCCCTCTGTAAAGACATTATACTGTCTTTCCTGTATCCTGAAGAAATGTAACTTATAAAACAACTCTGTCTTTAGCAAAGTTATTTGAGATGTGAAAGGTATACATTATTTCCACATTTTAAGGTGCACCTCTCTGTCCTGGTCCAGACAGTCAGTAAGAAAGTTAACCAGAGTGGAGGGATGGAAAACCACTTGAAACTCAAGTGTCAAGTTCAGTTAGTTACACTGTGGTGGGCAGTCAAAGGAGCCATGTGCTACGTGATGAGAAGCCCACATCATACAGTGAGACAAGAGTCAGATCCAGGCTGAGGGTGGGTGGGTACCTATTCCCATTCACAGAAAACTACCCTAGTTTTAGTATTGAAGTACCCATGCCCCTGAAAAAACTCTCACTAGATATCAGTGATGGGTGTGGAAGTTTGGAGGAACAGTGTAACACTTACATAATAGCTCAAAATCTAGGAACTGAAAGAATGACTGTTTATGGTATCAAATGGACAAAACTGCAAATAGAAAACAACTGGGGCATATTGAGAAGAAGTAGTAAATGCACATATGGAGACTGAATCTCAAAAAAAAAGCAAAATGAAATAGGCAAATGCTTTTAAATAAATTTAGGGAAAAAAATGTCTCTCCTGAAAATACCATAGTAAGAAATAGCTTGGGCATAACATCCCAGTAAGTACAGATTATCATAGCTTTCAATTGATTCTGATATGAGTAAGGGTATGTGTACAGATTCAGAGTGCATTTAAAAATACTCTTGTGGGTAAGCAATTGAGAGTGTTTTAAAAACAGATGCTTTGTTCCCTCATAGCACAGCTCAGGTTCTGTCAGATCGTACCAATAATCATGGTGTGCATAGTATAACATCTGATAGATTGGATCATGGCAGCAAATAATTCTTTTATTTCTTAGGTTTTTTATTAGCACAATGGAGTCTCAAATCATCTCCTTGATTTTTGTGAAGATTTTGTTGAAATAGCAGAAAATATAAAACAAGAAATTGACATCGTATTTAAAAACAAACTTAACTTTGCTTATCTATCTGCATATTCATCAAGCAGTGCAAATGTAAATTTTGGAATTCTCCATGCAGTCTGTAAACTTCCTGCTGAAGAAAATGAAAAGGTTTTCTTGCCATGTCCTATGTATCTTATATCCGACACTGCTCAAAAGGGGTGTATCTTGTTTACCTGTGTTATTGAAAATTATCCAATGAAAGTTTTTGATTCTTTTTGTTTCTTTAAAATGTGTAGACACAATTTATAAAACTTTGACTTCATAGTCAAAGAAGAAAATAGACATAGAAGAAGATAGCCTTATTGGATATGGGGCTACAGGATAGCTATCATTGTTTCTGGAATCAAAAAAGAGATTAAAATGTAGATCTGATGCAAAATTGTATTTTTAAAATGTGCCACAGGAAGAGTGTCCTTCTTTAATAACAGCAGCCTGATGTACTCAAAAGAAAAAACAAAATTTCAAATAAATATTAATTTTAATAACATGTAATATATTAGACCTTTATGTTCATTTTGTTTGTATCACCATAAGCCAGACTGCCTTCTAACAAATTGGTCACCCTATATCTAAGTCTTAATTCTGGCTCTGCCATTAACTAGCAATATAACTTGGAGTAAATCACTTAGCATTCCTCAGCCAAATATTCCTCATCTTATAAAACAGTAAGACTTCTTCTTCAGAAACTGTCTTAATGGCATAGATGGTAGATTGTCATATAGTAAATTATCAGTGAATATCAGCTCCTTTTTCGGTATGATTGTCCCTATCTGAAGCTGTAAATCCATGGCCAGGTCTTCCAAGGGGGTTTGTGTTGATCATATGGCTCAACTTCTATTGGCTTCAGGAGCCTCAGTTGCTTTGTCATTCAAGGTCTTCTCCATCAAGATGTCATAATTCCTTGGATGCAGATTTAAGTTTAAGCTAAATCATTTCTGATCCTTGCCTGGTCAATTCTTGAATTTATTTATGTAGTTAAAATGCCCTCTTCCGTTGGGCGTGGTGGTGCATGCCTGTAATCCCAGAGGCTGGAGAGGCTGAGGCAGGAGGATTGCAAGTTCAAAATTAGCCTCAGCAACTTAGCAAAACCCTGAGCAACATATTGAGACCCTGTCTCTAGATAAAATATGAAAACAGGCTGAGGATGTGGCTCAGTAGGAAAGCACCCTTAGGCTCAGTCCCTGGCACGAAAAAAAAAAACACAAAAGGCTCCTCCCCATTTACATTAACATTTCAGACTGGTTCTCGTTCCCATTAATTCTTTCAGGAAAAACCTTATCATCTATTTCTGACTCCACCACGTTAGACAAGGGTTTGCTCGGTAGTGTTCATGGAAGTCAGCTACTAGGGATATCTGCTAGTCACAAGCACAAGAGCATTGAAGGGTGGGAACAGATGAATGATTTATCCTTGGGAAAAGTAGAGACTTAAGGGAAACCTTTCTGAAGCAGGCCTTTTGTTTCTTAAACTAACACTGGTAACAAGAAACTTTCTGAGTGGAGAAACCGGAAAATATCAGAGAGAGAAATTGTCAGTTTGTTTCATAAAGGGATCATTTTCTAGTGGCATTGTGCCAGGAAACTTGTTTCCCATAGTCCTTTCCCACCCCCAAACATAGTTAAAAACCATATGTAAGGTCAGCACAGACTGTGTGATCAGTCAAAGGAGCCAAACTGGAGAGAAATGTGATGTTCGGTTTGTGGTCACTGTGACCATGAGGCCAGACTGATTACTGGTGCCAGGAGGTTCAATGTGGTGTAATCAGAGGGAGACAAGGATGAGACCAATATAACCATCTGCTGTATGACTCTCAGGGCAACGTGGGGTCTTTGGAGGATGAGGTGGCCTGGAACCTCTCTTCCGGGTGAATGTGAAAAAATGAAAAAAAAAGAAACTTTGGAGATCAATCAGAGTGCACTGCATAATAACAATCTCACAGAAAGAACTGAAACAAAGAAATAAAATACAAGAAAGAAAAGAATACTGTTTGAATAAGAGACCTAGGCCCTCTTCCCAATTTAGATAGGAATAAATACGTGGAAAATCCAATGATACCAGGATGTGGGAGAGTCCTTAGAATTTAAGTCACTGTTGAGTAAGAGAAGAAAGTTACTTCCAGAAGGATCTGCATAAGTTCTCATGCAGTCAGAGGTTACAAGTATCATTGACTAGAGAATATATGTATGTTACATTCTGTATTTTCGAGGACTTCAATTCCCAGGCCATAGGATTTGCATTTGGGGAATGCAAATTCAGATGGAGAATCTCTGTGAGAGACAAGATACTTATTCTTTACTCCTGGGGCCAGCTGCTGCCTTGGATGTTCAATTGTTGGTGGTGGAATGCTGGGCAAGCATATTTGCAATCTCAGAGAGGTAAATATTAAGGGTTGGGATTGAAGGAATGCAAGCATGGGGCATCTTCGTTTGAATTTAGTCAGAGAGAGGAGTTACATTTGATTTTGTAGCAAGAGGAAAAGAATGAGTTCTTGCAATGGGTGTATCAAACCATAGAAGATCAACAATGTCAAGACTATGTAGGGAATGATTAGAATTTTTACTATCAAGTTAGAATTAGAATCAATACATTCAACTAAAATTGATAGAGGCAGGAGTATATTTTCACCTGACATTGTAGAGCATATATTCAGTCAGCCATAGGTAAAAATCATTTATTTTTAAATAAATGCACATTTTTAACAAACTTAATTTTAAAAATATCACTAGAATCTTCTAGAGTTGCACTAGAATATAAATTTCATGTGGGTAAGGAATTCAGGCTACATTCCCCAAATTTGAAAATATGGTAGGCCATCAATAAATATTTATTGCCTAAATGAATTTAAAAATCTATTTATTATAATAATTGAGTTTCATAAACCCTAATTAAATATATAAGTCACTGAAAGGAATGGAGAGAAATATAAACATATGGTTGACTATGTTTGCATAGCAGAGATAATTAAATATTTTAGATTTTTCCAGGCCTACCTAAAATATAAAACTTAATTCAATCCAATTTATATAAACATTTACTGGGTGTTTATATTATACCAGATACTGTGCTAAACATTTAATTGAATGAGCAAGTTCCTGTTTATAAGCAACTTGGTGCAGGAGAAATACAATCAATTCACTTTAACAGAGGTACGTGGACAGTGTTCTAGATGACTGCACGGACTTATCTAAAGCAAAACAAAATGAAGTAGCACTATCACCACCAGAAATTCCATATACAGGTATTTCCATTGGCCCTGTAATTCTTTATTCCACTAGCCAGAGCCCCATCATTAAAATGAAAACTACCTTTATTTTATATTTAAACTCTATATTCCAAGCTTTTTGTATTTTTAGAATTTCCTTCAGAATTTCAACAAAACAACATTTTTCTCCCTTCATCCATTTAGCATACTTCTCTTCAAATGCCAATCATTCAAGACAAATTTTAAAAAAAATTCATTGCACCACTACTATCCAGTTTTACTAAGGATTTTTTTCTTTATTGTTATATTATTATATTGTGTTTTTCAAATAAGTATAATTTCCCAGTATTTTTGTGGCAATTATAATCTAGTCTGTAAAGATAATCAGGTATCAGGAATCTATGGAAAAATGTTTCAATATCCAAAAAATTATAGCAAGCTTTCATACCAACTTTCTTATAGTGCAACTCTTCTGTAATGTTTTTGAAGATAGATAAACCAACATCTGAGAAACTCTAAGAATGTTAATGCAAAAGGAAATTTTCTTATAAGCAGATGAAAAATGGTGATATTTTATGAATGGAACCAAAATTTCAAGGCAGATTAAACCAACATAAACAGACAATTTCATAAAAGAGAGTAATATCATGGAATTTTAAATTTTGGGATTGAAAGAAATTTCAGTTCATATATGTATGTGTGTGAGTGTGTATTAATTGGGCATTTTACATACAAAAGAAGAAGTTCTTCAAACACTGAATAGTTGCACTGAATTGAAATCCCCATGTACTGGAGATTGGACCCAGGTGTGTGCTCAACCACTGAGCTACATCCACAGCCCTTTTCATATGTATATATAAATACATATAAGTATATATATTTTAAATATTTTCTTAGTTGTAGATGGACACAATATCTTTATTTGTTTATTTTTACGTGGTGCTGAGGCTCAAACCCAGTGCCTCACGCATGCAAGGCAAGCGCACTACCACAGCCCCAGCCCTATATACGTATTTTCTTATTTTTATATTTTATTTTAGAAACAAGGTCTTGGTAAGTTGCTTAGGGCCTCACTAAATTGCTGAGGCTGGCTTTGAACTTGTAATCCTCCTGCCTCATTCTCCTGAGCTGCTGGGATTATAAGTGTGAGTCATCATACCCAGCCCAATTAATATTTTGAATGAAAGAATTATGGTGAAATGAGTTGAACTAATTGATTTAGATTTTTTAAAATCCCAGTTATTTGGTCCAAAAAGCTCATATTATTTTGTTCCCAGAGCAATTTTTTCTGAGTTTTACAATGAGACATTCAATATGACCAAGTTAATACATACAAACATACCTGCGTGTGTACCTACGTGCTCTGTGCTTTTATTAGTAGATAAAATGTGCTTCTTTTTTAATCCAGAACATAGTCTGTTTAAAGATAAAATTTTTAAATATCCCTGACCAATGTTATAAATAAAACTAATATTAGTATTTTATAATGGTAAATTATAACCCTTGACTATAAGAAGTTTCAATAATAGCAATAAAATATTTGTAATTTTTATAAGAACCAGAGCCCTTTCATCTATTTGAATGTACTTTTGTTTTGTTTTGTTTTGTTTTTGCAGTGCTGGGGAGTGAACCCAGGGCTTCATATCTGCCCAAAAGTGCTCTACCACTGAGTTAAATCCCCAGCATGGTATTTCCATGCAATTAAATCCAAGTTTTTACCAGCATGAAAAGATAGCCAATGTATAAAACAAATAATTTTAAAAAATAAATTCATAGCAACTTTAACAAATCTCCCACAGATTTTTAAATATAACATTCTTCCAGAATGTGTAGTGAGAAACTCCAAACTGTTCTGGGGCAGATCAAGGAAGGATTATATATTCTAGAGTAAATGGAGTAACACATCATCAATGTAGTTCAGAATCTTACACCTCTTCCAAAAAAAAAAAAACAACATTTATTTCAAACTTAAAATAGCTTGAAAATAGCTTTCTTTTCCTCTGCACAATCACTAAGTCAACTGCCAATACATATTAAAGAAAATTGAGAAATAGTTTCAGTTTTTATATTTGCATTTATGTAATTTCTATTTGACTTTTTTTAAAATCTCTGCCAGGCACTGGTTTCAGCTAATTGCTGTGTAAGAATTGTGTGAGAAACTTGAGAAATTAATTATAACCACTTATCATTTTTAATATTAGTAGGATTTTAGATATGCCAAACAATTTCCCAGAAAAATCTTAAATTCACTTACTAGAGCATAATTTACCCATTTCCTGGTTTTGACCACTGGAGTAAAAAATATTGGGTGTTTTTCTTCATCTGCTTTTTACACTATAAGCAGAAAAATTTTAAAACAAGGAGATTTAACCCCATAAATAATTTCCATTTTCGCTTTCTCTTTTATAATGGTTTAGTGAATTTAGGCATGGACTTCAAGCCAACTGTCCTTTAAGATTGTAGTTTATTTTATAAATGCTGGCTTATTTGGGGGACATTTTAACTTCTGATTCAGAATATCATGCCATTTGTTTACAAAGGGGAGTTTGAAACACAGAATCTTGCCACACAACTTTTTGGGCACTTCAGTTCAATTTGTTTTCTTTGGAGTGAAGACCGACACCATCAGCATGTAGGTGAAGTTTGGTTTCTATATTGGATTATAATATGGTCTAGATCTGATCATCTTTTAGTTTTCTTATCTGCATGGAGAACATGTAACATTATGTTCTTCAAAGTGTTCTTATTTAACACAATCACTACATTCCTAATCATTTTTCCAAAAGAAAAGAATAAGAATATGAATAAAGGTTTTTTCAAGCTATATATACCCATTATTGTTAACAGTAAAGGACACTGCTAGAAATCTAAACATCTAACAAAATAGAAATAGTTAAATGATTTGTGGTAATTCCATAAGATGAAATAAAATGCAACCATTTAAAAATCATGATTTTAAATGGATTTGGCAATGTTAAAATTATTTTATTTTAATTGCAGCAGCAAGACCATGAAAGTATTATATGTAGCATGATCCCTAAACGTTGCCTAGAATTGGGCCAATAGTCATTTGAACAATTCAAGCATTTTTTCTTGAACACACATTAACTTAATGTTATAATACAATCAGCAGAAACAGTTGTCAGATTCATGAGGTGGCATAAAGCTTGGTAAGTGTTGGAGGTTGGTAAATGTTGGAAGATATTATAGGAGATATTGGACAACAAGAATCAAATGGACAATGTGAGAAACAGAAGGCAAGTGGATTTCAAAGACAACTTCTGCACAATCTTCTATGTATTTCCCGTTCACTGAGACAGGAGAACAACCTTAGAAAGCCATTTGTAAATGTGGCTACCTTTCCCACTAAGAAGATAAAAGTAAAATTTATCCGTTGTTCAAGGGGAGAACAGAATTTAAGGAAATAAAGATCTAAGGAGGAGAATCTAAACGGGCCCATAAAGAAATTGTCTCTCCTTTGTTCCCAGAGTGAGGGAGATGGCAGGAATATTTATAGTTCCCTCCTCTAGTATAAAGTAAAATTATTCCCTTAAATGCATATAAATAAGTAGTATTAATGTTCTCCCCAATTCAGAAGAGAGAAAGACAAAGTTATTATTATGTTAGCCATACCTCTTTTTATTTTATATATTATCCCTCCTATCTCTCAAATTTACTTTTTCAAATCATGGCATAATCTATCTGCCTCAGGTTTAACCTCTGTATTTTCTACATCAGGATAAAGAGGAGAAAACTTTTGCTTGCTAATGGTCTGTATGACCATTAGAAGAAAGGAGTATGGCAATAATTATTATTTATTTTACCCATAAGTAGTCATGGCAAAGTACACAGGCAGGTACTCTCTTCTGCTGCGGTACTGTGTCCTGGGAACACTCTGCAATCACTAAGAATCTATAGCTGGATTCAACATTGTTTCTTGAACAGGATAAGTATTGAGGATTTGAAGACCCAGACTTTCAGAGTGCGTCTTTTAATTAATGCATTTAGACTATTTTCATCTAATGTAATTATACATATAGTAGGCATTTTGAGCTATATTGTATTACTTGTTTTCTGTTTGTCTGCTGTTTTTCATTCTTCTGTTTTCCTTTTCCTTCTTATTTTGTAATATTCCATTTTACTAAATCTGTTGGCTTCTTTTACTATTTCTGTTGATATAGATTTTTCAGTGATTGCTCAGGGGATTAAAATATCCACCTAACTTTTCTTCTATGTAGTAATTGTACTACTTTGGGTATAATGTAGTGAAGTTACAACTGTATAGCTTAAAAGTATGTAGGTGATATATGTATTACATCTACATATGCCAATAACACTATCAGAAAATGGTTAATGTTTATTTTACGCTGTGACTAATATTTAAAGAACTTAAGAGAAAAAAAATGGTCTAATACATTTACACAGATATTGCCACTTCTCCTGTTTTCCTTACTACAATTCCACATTTCTTTCTGATACCAATTTCCTTTCACCTGAAAGTTTTTTCTTTGGCATTTATTTTAAAGAAGAGTTGCTTGTAATAAATGATTTAATTTTTTTCACTTGAAAATTCCTTTATTTCTAAAGAATATTTTTACTTATTATTGAAATCTAGGCTGTCAGGCTTTTCTTTCAGCACTTTCAAAAATGATGAGAGAGCTGCACATGGTGGCACACGCCTGTAATCCCAGCACTTAGGGAGGCTAGGACAGGAGAATCGTGAGTTCAAAGCCAGCCTCAGCAAAAGCGAGGCACTAAGCAACTCAGTGAGACCCTGTATCTACATAAAACACAAAATAGGGCTGGGGATGTGGCTCCATGGTTGAGTACCTCTGAGTTCAATCCCTGGTATCAAAAATAAATAAATAAATAAATAAAGATGAGAGGCCTGTCTTCATGGTTTCTGATAAGATATAGGAAGTCATTCAAACTATCATTTCCTGTATATGATATGCTGTTTCTCTCAAGCCATTTTCAAAGTTTGGTTTTCAGCATTTGATCATGATATGTTTGTATATGTATGGTTTTCTTGTAGTTCATCACATTTGAGATTTCTGATTTTCTTAAATCTGTACATTTATATACCTTTCACCAAATTGGTGAAGTTTTCAGTCATTTTTTTTTTCAGCACCACACTTTATTCTTGACATTGGTGCTTTTGAAACCTTTTGATCTTTTCCCACAGGTCCCTGAGGCTCAACTCCCTTTTGTGTTTTTCTTTGTTGTTTGTTCAGATCATAAAATTTTCTGTTGATTTACTTTCAGGTAAATGACTCTTTCTTTTGTCATTATTATTCCACTGTTAGTTCTATGCAGTTAAACTTATTCTCATTTATTTTTTCAGTTTCAAAGTTTCCATTTAGTTCTTTTATTGTTTCTATTTGCTAATAGCTCTGCCTTCCATTCATTTCAAAGGAGTTTACGCTTACTTGATAAAATATAGTTACAATAAGAGCTCCTTTAAAGTCCCTATTGTATAATCCTTCCATCCATATAATCTTGAGTATTGTTTTTATATATTTTCTTTCCCTTGAGTGTTTTAAATGTTTTTATGTTAAGTAACTTGGGATTATATACTGATTTTGAGTATTTTGTTATGAGACTATTGGTGCCATGAAAATCCTCTGGAGAATTGTTATTTCTTTGTTTGGTATATTTTGCAATCTATATGATTAGGCTAACACTTCAACTATCAAATCACCTTTGTGGACAGTGGTTTCTGTGTCAGTTTAGCTTTTAAAAATCTCTTCAGTGTTATTTAGGTTGATCTGACATGTATTTCTGGGATATGAATAGTGAATTATGCAAGAGTCAAATCCTCAAAGCCTTTGTCATGGTATACTGGGTCAATTCCCCAAGTGCAGTTTGAGGATTAACCCAAGACTTCATACACATATTTAGGGGATCTCTTTATCCAGCTTCCCCTTGTCTGTGCAACCTATGCTATCAGGCTTCCATGGGAACCTTCTCCTGGCCCTTTGCTAATAATCAGGAGTTTTGATGTCCCTTACTGGTGTAATTTCCCAAATTGGGTCTGCCTGAGAAGCAAAAGGCTAGAGAACAGGGAAGAGAAAAATAATGATTCTTTCTTCATTCTTTGGAGCATTGGGGTCCTCTGATCAGAGGAAGAATTTTCTCTGAGTTTTAGGTGACTGCATGCTAAGTAATAGTGTGAGAGTAAAAAAATATGACTGACGTTTGTCTAGAGGCAGAATAAGAGATTTTTTTTAAAAAGGATCCTCGAAATCTGTCCCACAGAGCATCCCCTTCTTCCTGACATATAGCCAAAAAAAAAGGGGGGATGTTTTTCTTGGATTTTCTCTGCCCATGAGTGCTATGCATTTCAGCAAATTGATTTGCCCTAAATTCTCAGAATATATGGGAGAAAAAAGAAATAAATAAAACAGGAAACTCATCACTGTATTGATAGTTCTATTGGCCTTTATTTGGTCCCAAATTCATCTGTTATTATTTATGTTCAGGATCCTCTAATAGTTGCTTGCCATATACTTTGAGTATATGTAAAGCTCTGGGTGTTTAGTTGCAGTTAGTGGCATAAGTAGAGTGAAGAGTGCCTGGTCCTTTTTAGCCCCAACTAGAACTTAATCTAGATAGTATCCACACCCCAAGGTGACACTCATCCCCAACTCGTAACTTTTTATCATAATGGTTATTTTGTAACAAGAAGGCAGGCTAGTACTTTTGCAGCTCTGTTTCTGTTGTATCTAGTAGAGTGCCACACACAAAATTCTACTTGCATTTTAGTCAGGCAATGGTCCTGTACCAGAGAAGAGTTCTCACTGGTGTGAGCCTCCTTCCATTTTTGTGGGGTCATGAATAAAATGCTTTCTAGTCTCCTATTTCCTTTATAGCTAACAAAGAAATGGCAATGGAAAAGGATGAGTCACTTCAAATAAAGGAGAAACAATATTATTATTAATCCAAATCTAACATTATTTTTATTCAAAGTACTCCTATATTACCTGTAAGTAAATTAGAAACTTTTAATATTAGTCAACTTTTGATGACAAAACTAGAATATGTAAATCCTTCAGAAAATAATGAAAAATCACTTTCATCCATATATTGTTAGAAAGAAGATATCACTTTTGTGTATATCTACTGTTTGAGTCAGCTTTTTCACTGCTGTGACTAAAAGGATCCAACCAGAACAACTGTAGAGGAGGAACAGTTTATTTGGGGGCTCACAGTTTCAGAGGTCTGAGTCCATAGAAGACCTGCTCCATTCCTCAGGGCTCAAGGTAAGGCAAAAGATCATGGCAGAACAGTGTGGGAAGCAGCCCACATGTTGATCAGCAAGCAGAGAGAGATTCCACTCTCCAGATACAGAATATATACCTCATAGCCAGGCCCCCAATGAACCATTCCAGTCATACTCCCCCTGTCTCCAGTTGCCACTCAGTTAATCCCATCAGGGATCAATTCACTGATAAGTTAAAGCTATAACTGAATCACTTCTCCTCCAAACCTTGCGTTGTCTCACACATGAGCTTTTGGGAGACACCACATCTAAACCATGACATCTATTGTGAATGAATTTGTGTGTGCACTAAATTAATGCTAGCTTGTGAGCCTGAACAAAAGATCTCAGATAAACAACAGAAATGAACAATCCAATCTTAGGCTCGGAAAGCAGAGAATCAGAGGATACAGAGAGAACAAGGGAGAGAAATCATTTTTCTTAGAAGCTGAAAAAGTTAGGAAAGTCTGAGAAGGACTTTCTCAGATAGAAACAGCAGCATACAAGAATCAGAGGTGGGAAACAAGAAAGCAGCCTGAGCATTGGCTCCCTTGGAGTCCAGGGGAACTGAATCCACCCTTTCCATTGTATTTGAAGTGGAATTGGAGACAGAGGCTCCCTGGAGATCTTTGGAGAAAAGGCCAATGGCAGGGAAAACTTAGATTAGGAAAATATCCCACAATCTGGGCCAAATAAGTACTGGCATGCAGCTCTAAACTCTAAAGTATGACTATATAGAGTCTAATACTAAGATAAGTGGCCTAAGTTATTTCCCTTCCAACTTTATTACCTGTGATATCAGCAGGGGAGCTGGGGAAGAGAGCTGGACTATAGCCTCCGGCAAGTGATGCACATAGGTTGTGGTGGCAGAAGAGCAGGGAGCCTGCATTTCTTGTGTCTGCCGACCTACCTTCAAAATATTTGTGAGTAATGAAGGAGTTGGGGGAGGCTACAGGCCCATTCTATTTCCATCTTGCTTTCCATGTGTTACTTCTTATTTTAAATTTAAAACTCTCTAGCATCACCTGGGAGAGGTGATTAGAGAACTCCACAAATTTGGTTATAATAATAACCCCACATTTTCTAAATGGTCTATGCTAAGAAGATAGATGACTGCAGACTATAATCTTTTCTCATATATATAACACTTTATTGACCCTTAAAGGATACTTTCCTCTTTGTAATAGTGTCTATCAGTTTTGAGGTCTTGCTAAAAGATTTTCTAAAAATGAAGGGTCTTAGAGATAAATCTGAAGTCACAATCCAAACCAACATGTGTAAAAGGATACCAGCATAATGGGAAATACACCATAAATTACTACCAAGCGAAACAGTTCAACTAGCAAGATACATTGCCTTTGAATACCAAAAATAGGCTTCGTTCAGCATTGAAACTTAGACTATCTCATTGGCAGGAAAGTTAAAGGCCCTTGGGTTTGTCCCAGCTGTGTACTTAACAAGGCCCCACAGCTGATATTTTGTGGTAAATTATTCAGGAAGAGAGCGAGTGAGGGAGAAATATATCATAAACATCTTTATCCATGTTCTTTCCAACTTTTTCTCCATCTCAGACCTCATTCAAAGTGCATATTTTCGCCCATTATGAGAAATTAAGAAACCAAATTTTTACAACTGGAAGTTTAATAGATGTTTTGCAGTTTTGAGTCTATCCCTCAGCCAGAGAAAAAACCAGAGAGTACAGGAGCAAAGCACTTAAGCAGTCTGCCTCCTGGATTCCCCCCATGCCTCCTCTTCCAAGTGAGAGTAATGGCTATACAGTGCTGGTTACCATTATCAGTGGCCCCTGGGATCCAGCCCAGGTGGGTCAAGAGAGTTCAGTGCCCTTCTAGTAGAAATGGGCCAAGCAGCCCCTGCCACATCCCTACATGCTTGGCTTCCAGAGATATCCCAGGATTCTAGGTTATTTGACATTACTGACCACATAACATCCAGAGTGGGGAAACACTTAATAGGTCCAAAACATCGATGGGGAAATCTACAGAAATTCTGGACAATTTCCTTTTTACCAAAACTGACAGCACTAGATAGATTTTAACATATATCAAAACCAAGTAATATCTCAGATTTTTTTCCTTTGTTTTTGAGTCAGGACCTCTATGCTGCCCAGATGGTCTTGAACTGCTGGGCTCAAGTAATTATCCTATCTCAGGCACCCAAGTAGCTTGGACTACAGGCATACCCAGCTCTCTCAGAAAATTTAAAATGGTCCTACCAGCTTCTTTATTTTGCCCCTACAAGGGAAACTCCTAAAGCAAGCTCCCAGATCTGTTGTTTTGTTGTTTTGAGGTACTGGGGATGGAACCCAGGGACTTGCACATGCTGGGCAAGTGCTCCACCACTGAGCTATAGCCCCACCACTGAGCTATCGCCCCAGATTGTGTTCCCTTTTGCCTGTTGATTAAACTGTGAAATCTGAGATCAGTAATTTCTGGTTCATACTATTCGTTTCATGTTCTCAAATTGCAAACAATAATTACCTGATTCCTTCCTTCATTCTTCCTTCTTTTTCTCAACCTTGTCAGTAAAGCAGTCAAGTAAGAGTAAGATGAAGATTTAGGAAATCATCTTGCCTCTTAATCTGCCTCTGAATCTACCTCCAGAAGACAAAATGAGCAGGAGAGTAGCCTCTGCTTTTTGCTCATTTGCCTCAGCTTTTGGAAACAGCTTTGCTGATGATCTTCTATTTTTCAATCTGTCCTATTGGGAAATGTCTCTGAAATAATCTGTAGCCTTATGTTTGATTGGCAGTTCTTTCTTGGGGATTACAAATAAATTTGATCATTTTTCCCACACACAGGTAACTCCATCAGGCCTACATATCATCCCATAGCACCTCCTTAGAAGGTATTCCAGATCTTAGGTGTAACAAACAATGTAACATTTCTCTTTTTACTCTACAGGCAAGTCTGCTTGGTCAGTAACTTTATGGCAATGACAAAGTAGTGAGAATGGGAAAAGAGAATGATAAGTAATGGCTGAAATGTGTCGAAAAGAATTCTGGAGGCACATCAGCCCCTCACTTCCACTGACAATCAAAATTTGGACCACAGTATTTCTCATTAACCCCAATAGCAACTGTAGCATGTTTCACATCAGAGTTTAAAATTCTTCTTATATGAAGGGGAAAAAACAACTAAGTCAGATATGCTACTCTCAGAAGTATCAAAAATATTCGTACCACTCCAAATAGGTACATGTATATTGGGATCTTCTTCACAAAGTCACACTACAGTCTAGGACACAGATAAATGACAGTTATGGTTTGGATATGAGGTGTTTCTCCAAAGGTCCTGTGTCTACACAGGAATGTTTGGAGGTGTAGTAATTGGACTGCGAGAGCTGTAATAGTAGTCCATTCTAGTTTGAACAGGCCGACTGGTTGGTAACTATAGGCAAATGGAGAGTGACTAGAGGATGTGGATCCTTGGAGGCTTCCCCTGGAAGGGTGCATCTTCCCTGCAGCACCTGCCCCCTTCTTTCTCTGCTTCCTGACCCCACCATGAACGGAGCAGCTTCCCTCCACTGCTGCACTTCAGCTATGATACTGTGCCCCACCTTAGGCCCAGATCTGTGGAACCAGCGGAGCATGGACTAAACCTCTGGAAACCATGAACGAAAATAAACTTTCTCTAAGTCGTTCTCATCAGATATTTGGATCACAGTGATGCAAATGGACTCGCACGGTAACTTTTAAGTGTCTGACTGAATTCATTAAAAATGAGGCTTGTAAAAATAGAACCTCCATCATTTGATTGTTTTTCTAGATACCATGTTTATAGGGAAAGTTGAAGTTCCTTGCTTACTTGTTCTTAAAATTGTGGAAGTCAAATAGGATTTTCTAAATTATTTACCAGTCCAATTTATAATTCTTTTAACCTTCCTAAGTATTTTTGTTAGCACAAGTTTTATCTTACTTGGTGGAAGTACCTAAACTTTACTCGGACTTCAAATATGGATCTAGTAATAGGAGAGTCTTACAATGACTTGTAAGATTGATGGACTAATTTTACTCATAATTTATGTAACATGTATCTAGAATTTTAGGAAATGATGGATGAATCAGATATATATTCATACCTCAAAGATTTAAGACACTAGTTAGTAAAGAGGAAGATATTTATGTAAAGTTGAAAAATTAAATGTCTGGAGAAATGGTATACATTTTTTAAGTTGTAGTTATGGACTCATCAGCAAAAGATTGCTAATAATTTATACATGTAAGTTATTGGTAAAAAAACTAGTTTAAAATAGAATCACGTAATTGGGAAAGAAAAGGTAGTCATGTTTGGTCTGGAGGGAGGTTGTTCAAATTTTTCAAAAATTATGACTAATTTTTTTCAACCATGCAATGAACCTCAATAACAAAATTTTATGTAAAACCCCTCTCTATATTTTATAATAGATTATAAAAATTATATATAAAATTCTACAAAAAAGAGTTCTAACCACATTCATCTTTTAGACAAGTATTAAAAAGTCATTAATCTTGATAGATAAATATTATAGGAGGGAAGGGCATTTTTGCAAAACCCTGAGTATAAAGATTTCATATGTGAGGTGTAATTTGAGTGAGTGATAAAAAGTGTGCACAATCTAAGCATAAAAATAGAGGAGCACAGTCCTGTGGGATGTAGAGAACAACGTTACAGGCAGGGATGTGTGAGTGCATTTGGGGATCCTGTGTTGGCATGTCTGTACCTAGCAGTTTCTGTAGGTAGGTTGGGAGTTGAACATTGGGTAATGTGGTACAGCTATTCCTGGGATGGTTGTGGGAAATCATTAAAGTGTTTGAGTAGGTGAGTACATGACATTCAATCTGCTCCTTAGGAATACTAAACTGCAGCATTTGAGTGAATGGGAGTAAGGAGACTATTAAAATGTTACCATACAAGTGCAGGTGATGATTAAATATTGAATAATTAAGTGACTAAATGAAAGAAAAGCAGTAGGAATAGAAAAAGGGATGGCTGTAAGGTATTATCCTAGGAACAGAATTAATTGTACCTTAGACGATGTGAAAATATACCTTCCACTGAGTTTCTCTTGAAACATAAAAATAACTTTTGCTTTGGAAGATTATTGAATAAACACTGAGCATTTAAAAATAATACATCAAGTGAATCTTGAAAGTAGCTCTTGTTATTATACTACATCATTCTGCATTTCCACTTGGTCTTTTCTTAAAAGGTTCAGAGTCTTGTGCTCCGAGTATTTGACGGTACTGTGCAAGTGTCAAGTTGATGGCAAGCATACACACCCATCAAACATGCTGCCATGCCGAAACTTTACCATGAAACCGTGGTGTACCAAGCAGACATCCAGAGCGCCATGTTTCCTCTGAATTCAATTGCAATGGTTGACCTGTGGATACAATATTGTCCTAGTTTGGGAATTAGGAAGGTTCTCACTAGGGCCATTTGGCTCACAGTGGGAATGAGCCTGTGTATGTGATCTGCTATTTTTATGTCAATGATTTACTTGACTGTCTCTTCAAATTAAGCTTCAACTACTCTACCTTTCTTTGTGTCAGTTGTTCTTGCTGAAGTCTAAATAAAGGAAATTCAATCTAATCAAACTATAGACTGAAAATAAACACTAAAGGGGAAAAGTAAGCAGGCTATGTTATTGGAATTCCAAGGGTCCTTTTAGTTTGGCCGACACTACTCCTTTTGGGAAGCCTCCGGTGGGATGGTTGGTAAGTGTATAAACAAAAAGCCAAGTACTATCAAGTAATTGTCTGGCAATATCAGAAAATTTCCATCTTATTTAAGAAGAAAGCACCCATTGGTGTCAGTCAGCATAACATAACAGTGAGGAAATTCACGTTGGCATGCAATGGCTTTTCCCCATTAAGCTGTAAAGGGCAGGCTGAAGTATGTTCAGACTTTGCCAAACGAGTTTCAGCTGAAGGGGAGAAAGTGGAAAACGCCTGGGTATTTCATTGTTTAATGGAGAACACCAGATCTATTGGGAGACACGCAGAAGGCAGGAATTTATTGACTGACAAACATGCTCAAATGGAAATAGGGAACCAGAGGACTGGCCAGAAAATAGATTTTCCTGTAATAGTTTGCAAATAAAAGTTCCTGGAAAAGACCACCCTCCCCGAGAATGGAGAACCACTCATGTGCATGGCAGAGGCAATCTGCATGGCCCAAATTTTCAAACCAGACAATTTAGGAAATTATATGACTGGAAAACCTGCACTTCTACTCCATACTTCACAAGGCACTATATTTCTTATCCTGTAATCTTTTTTAAGCATGGAGTTTCATAAGAAAAACATTTAATAAAATAGTTTTTCTTTTTCAAATTTTGAGGTCCTTTCTTCTTCATTTGAAGTAGCTGGGAAATTTGTGAATTAGTAAACCATTTGTATCATGGAATGTTTCTAAACAAGTTACTATATTGCAAGAGAGCGAGAACTAACCTTTTAGTACTTTGCACATGTAATTAATTGAAATCTTGGAGAAGTACATTGTAGGTGGTATTTTATATACTGCAATTTGTATTTGAGGAAAGAGAGATTAAAATTTTAAAGAGGTTAAAATTTAAAAGAGGTTAAAATTTTTCCCTGAGGAAATTTCCCTGAGGTTAAAATTTTTCCCTGAGGTGTCTCCCAAAAGCTCCTGAGCTTTCCTCCTTCACACCCTTCCACCATGATGTTCTGCCTCACCTTGTCCCCAGAGCAATAGACTTGGTCAACCAGACTAAACCTCTGAAACCACGAGCCAAAATACACTTTTCCTTCTCTACATTGTTCTTGTCAGATGTTTCGGTCACAGCAATGCAAGCTGACTAACACAAAACTCAAAGGTGAGATTTTTCTCTCTGGAAACCACTGACTCCACTTTCCCTATTGGTGTTCCCTGCTACGTGATCAAAATTTCAAGAGTCAAGAAAAGGTCCTAGGTGAGATGTATTTCTTATCATCATTCTGTATTCAAATGGATGTCTTTAAAGTACTTAAAACTACTGTTTCGCTGTTCATCATGTGACTTCCCCTAGTTCTGTCACAGTTTTGCTATATGACCTGAGGCAGGTTACTTAACCGATCTGAGATTCACTTTCTTCATGTGCAAATTGAGGACAATAAAACTGACCTCATAGGTTATTATATTAAATGAGGCAACCCATTCAAACTTTGAGCACCGAACCTGCCACTTGGTGAAGATCAGTTAAGGTTAGTGACTGTAACCAGCTTGATTTTGCTGCCTTAACAAGCAACTGCCAAAATATAAATGGTTTAAAGAAACTAAGTTAATTTGTAATTCACTTAAATCTCAGTTGTTGGTCAGCTAAGCTCCAAATTAGGTTTACTCAGTGTCCCAGGATGGGGGAAGTTTCATTTCAATGTGGCACATGCTTCCTTGATCACTTCAGTGAGAGATGAAAATAATGACCCATGAGCTTGTTCTTAAAACTTTCACCTGAAAGAGCAACATGATACGTCTGCTCATATTTCATGAATCAAAGAAAGTTACACCGGCTCTGCCAAAATCATGGGGGTCCATGTGCCCATAGCCAATCACAATAATGATTTTAAATAATTTCTACCTTTAATTTGCAGAAAGGAATGTAAACCAAAATCCTCTTTACCCAAACCTTTTGAAATTGCTATTAATGAAATTTTATTATATTAGCAAATACAAGTACCCTTTACTATTTAATTTTAGTCATCTTCAAATTCAACCACCAAAGGATTAGAACTGAAACATAAATACTAGAAACCAATAGGGAATCCTAACTGAAGTGCTTCTTTCTCTTATGTACTCTTTATGCAGACATCCCAGTTGTGAGCATTTTCCAAATTCTCCTCTCCCCTTTCTTCCTTCACAGTTTAGACCTTGAATGTCTTCCAAAGGCCTATACGTTAAAGTCTGTGACTCTATTGGGAGGTGGTAGAACAATTAGGAATATTGGCCCAGTGGGAGGAAGTTGGGCTATTGGGAACATGCCCCAGCCCCTTCCACTTTTTCTGTTTTTGCTTCACGGCCACCACGAGGTGAGCAGCTTTGCTCCACTGTGTGTTCCACCAATCAACCATGGACTGAAACCTATAAAACTGTGAACTAAAATAAACCTTTCCTCTCTTTAAGCTAATTATCTCAGTTATTTGTTAGAGTAGCAGGAAGCTGACTAACACGCCCTGGCTCTTGTATTCTCTTTCTCCCTTTTCAACTCTCCCCATATGTATGCATGTGTACATATGTACAGATATACATGTATGCACATACACATATTTGAACCATTCAAAAGTTGCAGGCATAATGACCCATGACTTCTAAGTATTTTAGTATATATTTAATATACACATACATGAAACATGTAGTTACAGTACAACCATAAACGTGATAAATTGACACCAATACAAAAATACCATTAAATTTATAAACACCTTCCTCATTCAGACTATGTCAATTTCCTCAAGATTATTATTTATAAGCTCTTTCCCTTGTGGTTCAGAATCTAATTGTTCTGTTGTCATGTATCTTTAGGTTCCTAAAATGGAACAGTTCACTGAGGTTTTATTTTTTCCTGGTATTTCACGATCTTAACATCTTTTAAAGTATACGGACCAGTGACTCAGAAGAATATTTTTCATTTGGGGTATGCTTGATGTTTCCTAGATTCAGATTGCAGTTTAGTCAAGAGACCACAGAGGATGCTTTGTTCTCTTCAGTGTACTATCACAATTAGATCACATAGCACACTATGTCAATTTTACCACTTGGTTAGATAAATGTCGGCCAGATTTCTCCAAGTTTAGAATCATTAACAATATGACCTTTCTATTTTCAACATTTTGATAAGTACTTGAAAAAAAGTTACTTTGTAACTTTTAAATTATCCTGCTACTTATCAAACATTCTGTCTAGTTTTAGTATTTTTTAATGATTTTTGTCTGAATTACTGCCAAACAGTCATTTTTAAATCCATCATTTCCTATTAATTGACAAGGTAACCTAAAACAGAGATTTCTTTTTTCCTTTATTTGTTCATTCATTCACTCAGCTCAGGATCACTCATAGATTCCTATTTTTTTTACAAAGGGTCATAACCCATTAATATCATACTGGTGATATTAAAATTCTCTGAGGTTTGGCCAATAAAAGCAACTTTATACAGGATTCTTGCCATTTCCACACAATTCTTTAAGTAATTCATATTCTTCACACAAAAAGATGTTCAAGCTTCTTGCATACTCTCCCTTCTCTATTCTTAGAGTCTAGGAAGGAAACCTGAATCCTTTCAGTGGGCATTGATAGCTCATTGCTACTGAAGTGTCATTGCTTTCTAGATTCTCTCAGAGAATAGGATAAAGAAATACACGACACATGCTCACAACTTTACTTACATGTATGTCTATTTCTGTATCTATCCATCCATCTATCTATATGAAAAATCATGAATTCACACCAATACCTCCAATTCCAATTCAGCTTCATAGGATTTATTCTGTCTTCTTCACCTCAGTCCTTCTTATATACTAGGATGAATTGCTCTTGCTTCAGGTCTGTAGGGTACCTGAAGATCCTATTCTTATTACAAAATAATTTGGAAATTAGAGTAAGGATTTAATGAAAAAATATTTCTTTCTAGATATGGTCTCATTTTATTTACAGCAAAAACACATTTATTAAATAAAAACAGGGCTATAGAAGATTTTCAGATTTGAATAGTTTTTTGTGTATCCATAAATTTATAAAGAAAAAAAATAGTGTCGGGGTGCAAATTTTAATTAGTATGCTCCAGAAACATGCATAAGGAAGCTTATCTAAAATTATGGTAGATAAATGAAGGCTTCCATAGCATTTAATTTATTTAACTGGGATATATATATATGCATATGTACATTTACATATTTATAGATGTACATGTAGGAGAGAGAGAAAGAAAACTATAATAGGACTTCTGACTCTAGCCCAGAAGGTGTAGCTTCACTCCTGTCAGAGTCATTCTTAAAAATTTTTGAAAAATCTAGACACACCAAAATAGACAAGTATAGGAAGACACTGAGAAGCAAAATGAAAACAGACTGACCAGGGATCTCAGGACTTGAGGAACAACATACTGGTGAGTTATCTCACAGTAAAACAAAAAAATTCAAGAACATCTTATCCTCCACCCTCAACCAAGTATGGAGAAAAAGTGTCTTGTGAACACATTTTGGCCTTAGTATAGTAAAACATTAACAGAAACACCCCTAACTCCATCCCCATGGTTGTAGTAGGACTGCAGCAAGGAAATGATCTTCCACTTTCCTGTTTTCACACTGTTTGTCGAACTGGGCAGTGTCAGTGTTTCTAAGCAAAGAGCTGAGCTTCCACTTCCACCCAAAATCATATGACAAGAACAAGTAATATAAGTAAAAGCTAGTCAACAGTCCTGGTGTAGACAGACCTAGGAGGAAGACCTATATCACTCAGCAGCAGCAACTACATGAGAAGATGCAATGCTAGGCTAATCTAGTCAATACTCCAGTTCTTCCCATCCTGTGAGGCAGAACAAGGTAGTGGGAGGCAGGGCTATCTAGAATTCCGTCTAAATTCCCAATTGGTGTCATCAGGGTTAGTGGAGAGCTGATCTTCTAACCCAAGTCTAGCAATAAAGGGGTGAAGCTGAACATAAATATCCACCTGACTCTCACACTACACACCAAACACCAACAGTTATCTGACTAAAAAGTACCATACCCTAAATTTCCAGAATAGAATACACACATCAAATGGAAATCCCAGTTTGAATGAGCAAAGATAATCAACAGACACTAACACTCAGATGAATAAAGTATTGGGATTTAGGTGACAAGGATTTTAAAGTGGTCATAGTAAAAATATTTTATTAAGCAATTGTGAATTCTCTGTCAAAAATTTAATTTTTTGCTGGGTGTGGTGGCATAAGCCTGTAATCCCAGCACTTAGGAAGGCTCAGACAGGAGAATTGCGAGTTCAAAGCCAGCCTCAGCAACAGCGAGGCGCTAAGCAACTCAGTGAGACCCTGTCTCTACATAAAAACACAAAATAGGACTGGGGATGTGACTCAGTGGTTGAGTGCCCCTGAGTTCAATCTCCAGTACCCCCCCCCCAAAGTTAATTTTTTAAATGTCAGGAGAGAAATAGGAGTCACACAAAAAGAATCAAGTATAAATTATAGAGATTTAAAATATAACTAATAAAATAAATAATAAGGAAAAAACTTACCAAAGTCTTATGGGCTTAATCATAGAGAAGACAGAGGATAGAAGTGATTAACTTGAAGACAGACCTATAGAATTTACCTACTGGATTTACCTGAACAACAGAGAAAAAAAATAGACAACAAAAAATATGAACAAAATATGAGATAATAACAAATGATCTAACATATACCATCAGAGTCCCAGAAGAAAAAGAAGAAAAGAATGAAATTGAAAAGTATTCAAAGAAATGATGACTGAAAACTCCCTAAATTTGGTGAAAGACATAAACCTACACATGCAAGAAGCTTAGCAAATCCCTAACAGGATAAACCCAGATAACTCTATGCCAAGATACATCATAATTAAGTTTGTAAAAGGTTAAAGAAGTCTTTAAAACATGTGGAATAATAATTTGAAGCACAGCAAATTTCTTATCCGAAACCATGGACACCAAAAGGATGAAGCATATCTTTCAAATATCAAAGAAAAGCACTGTCCACTGAGAATTCTGTATCATGAGATAATAATATCCTTAGGAATGAGGAAGAGGGCAGGGCATTTTAAGTAGAAGGAAACAGAAAAATCACTGATAATGTGACTACAGTAAAATATCTAATGGAAGTTCTTTAAACGGGACAGTAATGACTATTGTGGACCATTGCTTCTTTTGTCCCTGTGGACAGATTTACAGAGGGAATAAAATACCATTTATGTAATTTGCATTGAACAATCGTGTTACTGGCAAATCCTGGCTAGGATCCTGGTTCAGGAGTAGTGTGGGTTCAAAGTGTGATAAAGCAAGCTGCAAAAGCATGAGCAAAGCCTAATCTTGGTTTCCCACTTCAGGCTTGTGCCAGAAATGTCATCCTACTGTGGAGCCTCAGCACAACAGCTCCTAGATGGAAAGCCAATGACAAGAGACATTGCACCTCAGTATTTGACCCCAGCCCTGAGTTTACATGCTACCAACTTTCCCAACAAATGAAGATATTGCTTAGAAATATATCTGGGAGTACTCTTCTAGAAAGAATGTCACTGACCTGAGACCTTATGAAACTGAGCCCAGGACAGTTCTCCTGGCAAGAATAGAATTGGATTCATCAATTTTGTTAAAAAAAAAAAAAAGGTCAGGGACAAGGGTAGAGGAATAGCAATTTGGGGAGGTGTGATTTAAGAGGAAAAATGACTTTTCCATTATTCGTCTGTCTGAATATTCAAAGTCTGGAACACATCAAAAGCAGTTAAAAATAAAATGGATTGTTTTACTTATCTGTCAACCCAATTCACTTTCCATATTATATAAAATAGTGAGCTATCTTTGGGTGACATTAGTCTTTGGGATGTGAATTGCAGTTTTCTTTATGATGTCAGGGCTTAGCTATTTAGTAAGTGGGAGGAAAACTATCTAACAGAATGTACCTTAATAGGAAGAAAATCAAGAACAAAATAAACTAGAGTTTACATTCCCTCAGTCTCTATTTTTCATCTAATATTACCCCATGCTGCAGTAAGCTCAGCCAAGAACTGGGTTTTATTCTTTCTGGCCCTGTGATTTTCCTTCAGTAAGAAATGTTCAGGCTAAGATGCATTAACAAATGCAAATAAATTTAGCTAGTGCTTGCTTGGCTGATTCTCAAAGAAGATGAAAAAAGGAAATGGAGAACACCAATGATAAACTATTCAACAGAGCATTTTGAAATTGGCAAAGTAGCAAGAATGACATTTTTATGGTGGTTCGATATATAATATGCTTTGTAGAATGTTCAGAAAAAATAAAATGATCAAACCATAGCCTTTTGGCATGGATGGCATGGTAAGGAGTATATTTGATATATAATAAATATTTAGAAATGATTTCAATGCATTTCAAAAGAGCACAGGATGATGGTTGTTAAAGAAAAGGTCTTTCTAAAACACATTGAGGTACTTGAAGTTAGATTAGATTTCATTTGTGATGTAAGAGGAAAATACTCAATTTTTTGTATATTAAGGAGGATTTTAATCTCTTCTAGGTAGATTGCTGCTCCACTTTCTCACAATCTTCAAATTGGTGTTGGGCCTGGTACTGGCTTGTGTTTTAAGTGGCTTGCTGATATCACCTTCCCCACAAAAGGATCTGTGGCAAAAAAAATAACTGCCACTAGACATGGACGAGGTGATTCTATCCCTGACATTCTGCTGCTTATTAAGCCCACTACATGGGCTTGCTTTACAATAAATGTACACGCACACACACACGTACACACTTGCACACAGCACATTTAAACTCGATATTTCTTATTAGTTTGAAAAAAATAAAATTCAAGCCTGGAAGTAAAATGCATTTAGTGTAGAGAAATTCAGAATGACCCATGTTCTTGTTTGTTTTGGTTGTTAATTTGATGTGGCTTTTTTATTTTGTTTTGCTTTGCTTTAATTCCTTAAGTCTTCTGCATTCACAATGCTGGGGTCCTAAATAAGCTAACTGCCATGATTTCCAGGTTGCCCAAACAGGGAAATCGAGGGATACTTAAAGAATTTGATTAGCACAGCTTATTTTCTATACTAAGTGACTTTGTTCAAGTGAAGGAAATTTCACAAACATGAACTATTAGGATTTTAGAAGTAGCTGTAGTGAACCTCCAAATCTCAAGGATTTGCTTTAACCTCAGAAGTAATTCTATCTTTACAGTTAATCAGTGACATAGTTTTCAAGAGAAAACTGCTTATTTTACCAGCAGTGTCTGCAGATATTTAAATTCAAATAAACAAGAAGAAAATGGCCCAAAGACAGTAGTCTTCAAGAGCTTCATTGGCATTTCTAAACATCTTTCCTTTAAACCGTGCTGTGTTTAGACTAGCTGTATCATCTTAGAACTGGAGTGAATAAGGAAATGGTCATTTTAACCCTTGTCCTGGTTTACTTGACCCAGTTAGGTAAAGAGTAAGAAAGTACAGAGGAAGAACTAGAAGAAAACAAGATAAAGTGATATTGGATCTAAATGACTTTTCTCTGACGCTGTGACTCAACAGGTTTTGGCAGAGACAGCCTATCTGTAGGTCCATTGTGCCATCTACTCACTCCATGACATTCAACCTCTCTGAGTGCACTGACAAAAGGAGGCTCTATAACATTGCCCCTGTATGGGTCATGTTTGTTGTGGGACCATGATGACTTAATGGATATGAAACTGCTTTGAATCAAGTAAATCATTATGCAAAGAAATCACATTTTCTTTTCATAACATGAAAGTGAACTAAATCAAAACCATTCTATTGTCCAAATTGGTTAAACATGGTCCAGCCCTGATATCTGGTCATTTTTCACACTTGCAAATGAAAAACTCATTGTTAATATATCAATATCATGACTTAATCAATGACTTTGAGGTTGCAGAACAAAATTACAGACTAGATTGGATTGCCCTTGGGATTTGAATAATGTATTCTATAAAATTAATAACAGCGAAAGAAATAGCTGCTGAATGAAGCAGTGAATGAACAAGTCCTATCTACAGAGGTAAATTTAACCTGTAGATGTCAGAGTGGCAGGCAAAGCTAATTGTCTGAAGGCCAATTTTTTTTTTTTTACACAAAATGCCATTTAAAAGAGCCTTGGTTTTCCATTATCGTAGAACTTTATATAAGTTAAGGCACTATCTCTTTAAGAACCATGAACATAAATATTTGAGGTTGAGACTTAGTTTATGTATGCTTACCCTTTTGAATATTGCAAAGAAGAAAAAATAAATGAAGGGATCAATCATTGGTATTGGAAGGGATCAATCTTTCCAATGACTATATTTTGATAACATGGACAGATTGTATGTCCAAATAGATTCCTAAATGTAATAAAAGAACTGCATAGGACATTTATTTCTTAAAACAACCATTTTTGCATAGACAATAAATGGCTTTAAATGCTTATCCATTTACCAGTAAAGACTTGTGTGCAAAGAATTCAAAATGAATGTAATTATGTTCTGATCTTATCACTCTTACTAATGGAATACTAAGGAAATCTGTTAAGTAGGAAGATTTAGTAAAAGATTTCACAGTGTGATAGTTACAGTAAAGCTGGTCTTTTAAATGTGAAGAAACTATTCCAGTAAATGGCTAAAAATAAGCAGAGAAGTCTTAGTACACTCCATTTTGCCTGCTCTGCAAAACAGCAAACTATTCTGGCTTAGAGTCTAAAATAAAACTGTGGATTATTCTTAAAGAACATTAAACTTGGGAAAAGTAGAAATTTAGTGAATTCATTTCAAAACACTTAAAAACATACTGTATTGATCTATCTTTTCCTATATCTAGTTTCAAAGCTTAGTCTTATAGTTTATTGTCAATGTGACAGAAATCAGTTCAGAAAGGTCTTAAGAGCATTTTTGCTAGAGACTTACTTTTCCCCCCTCTCTATATAACATAAAATGTCATGTCACAAACTAAATTAAGTTCAGAAAACAAAGAATTAGCAATCAATTATTTGATACCTCTTGATGAGCAATATTTTGAGCAGTCTATGTATACTGCTATAATATAGCCTTAGTAGCTGAAGTTTTGATTAAAAAGTACTTGGGCTACCATCACTATAGCCATCACTATATTCCTTGGTTGGAAGGAATCCCTGTTTCCTATCTCTAGTGCTGTTGTTTTGTAGGCTCTTTTCATTCCCTTTAATCTCCATTGAGTACCATCTCTACCATCATGGCTTCTACTAGACATTTTGGCTGAGAATTGAACAAATTCTTTTCAGCTTGGTTTGTATTAATAGGTCTTTGACAAGCAAATAAAGAAAAAACATGTGACAAATTTCCTTATATTAACCATTGCCATCTCCTCTCTAGCATGTGCACCACCTTTTTTTTCCCTATCAATATATCTTGTTCCTGATATTAAGGGGGGGACATAAGGTTGTAACCCAGGAGGGAAGAGCCTTCTCTATGGCCTGAATGGCAGGCTCAGGAGGAGACACAGAATCCAAGGTTTCTGGAATTTTTCATCTAGGGCTTGTGAATAGGATATTTCTCATCTCTGGGGATGAAGATCTTGGAATCAGATAAAGGCTGCCATATAATCATAATCTCCATAAGGTGAGCAAAGAAATGAAGAAACTGCACCTGCAGAAAGAGGGTATGAAGCCAAGTAGAAAATGCAAAGAGAGAGAGAGAGCTCTGATTTTAGTTGAGGCCCAAGGCCAATTCTTTAGCCACCTTTTTGTGAGTGAAAAGTTTGTTCCAATTAACTTAAGGTTGTTTCTGTCACTTGCAACCATGAATATTGAATGATAACCTCACTCTCCCCCAAAGTCCTAGAAAACTGTGGAAATAGGAAAGACTACAAAATGAGTTTCTCTGTGTAAAACTTTTTTAAAAAGTATGACTACATATTAAACTTGAAAAGTAAACTTACCAGATTCATAATATTTTTTAAGTCTCCCTAATACACTCAGACTTGGATATTTAACCAGAGACCATTTGGTATTTAGATGAAAATTGACTTAGGTTGCCATCGTTACTAAGTTTATGAAGAGGTCCTATGTACTTTTCAGATATTTTCATTCATTCATCCTCTCAATGAACATCACAATTTATTCAATAAACATTGACAATTCTTCTATGTTATGATCAACGTTCTATGACCAACAGTTTCAAATAAGGACCAGAACAGCCTATTCAGGAGATCATAGTGTAGTAATGGCACAATACCTGTGGAGGGCCAAGGGAACAATGAGGGAAAGAAGGTAGGCATTCTGGAAGGGCAGGGAGATCCAGAAAGACTTTATATAGCTTTATCTTAGAGAACAGTGGGAATTTTTCTATGGTGGCTTTCCCCAGTTGTCTATTTCTCACCTTTCTCATATCTGCATTTGAGACTGGGGACCCTTAAAACATTAAAGATGGACTCAGTGCCAATAATTGGAGTTAAGAAAATGTTGGCTTTCAATGCCAGGTGAGAAAGACTATACTTCTAAAACAGAGATTTTTACTATAAAAATTGGAATCAGATGAAACAATATGAAAAGCAAGAGAATAGAAGAAAGATCTGTTTTGTATTTCTGGGTAAAAGTTGATTTTTGTGGGGAGTGGGATAGGATTCCAGAACCACTTCTTAAACATTATTAATAATTCTGAAGGTCCTATATAGATCCAGGAATATTGTCAGCATTCCAGGGCATGAAACTATGAGTCTCTTTACTATGTTTTTTTTAATCTTTCAGTTCTGAAGGTAACTTTCCACAGACTGTTCATATTAGCGACTAGTAATTCATATGAGTTTATCAAGGAAAGGCGGGTTTTCAGATGATGCTATTGTTTTCAAGTGTTAGCTTTTCTAAAAGATAGAATCATTGCATGATATCAAAATAGAACTAGTTATCAAAGTAATATTCTAATTGCTAGGAGTTTCAGAACTTGTATTTTTGATTGTTTTAAGCCCAGCAATATACATTTCAGGTGAATATTCTTATTTTGAATTTTTTTTATTGAATTCCTCTTTATCTAGAACCAAATTTAAATAATTTCAACTGAGTATGTGTAATATTTCCTCGGACTTCATCTTTACAAAACAAAATACAGATTTAAAGGTGACTTGAGGGTTTACTGATTAACATTGTTCATATACTTTGAGTTTTCTTTGCAATCAGAGATATGATAATTACAGTAGCTGGTTGCATGAATTCCCAGAGAAACTCTACACGAACAAATTATTTTCATGACAACATTTAAATTAAGAATGGAAGGAAGCAGTTAGAATAGAACTGGATACTATTCAGGCACACCAAAGAGGCAGAGGGAGCATTGCTGAATGGTGATGAAAGAGAAGTAATAGTAAGCAAAACAAATGATACAAAAGTAGGGGCACACACTGGAATTCATGTACAAGAGCCTAGGGAAAACTTAAGCCCTAGACATTGGAATGTTTCCATGGGAAAAGGTAGGGAAAAAAAAGTTCCAAGATTACAATCTGTCACTTTTGAAATGCAAACACTTTCCAATACATACCACTACCATTTTTTTTAATCCAAACTGGGTTTTAGGATTCTGCATAGCACTGATTTTGTCTGAATTCATTGAGATCATCATTTCATATATAATCACACAGCTATGCCCAAAGAACTGACATTTGTGTCACAGATTGTGCTCACAATCATTTCCAATCCAGTCTTGTATTATTTCTCTTCACACCTAGTTCTTGAGTAAGATAAACTGCTCAGCCAGAACGATGTTGTTCACGTTCCATCATAGGATTACATGGCATTTTTGGCAGATTGCTAAACTAGGTAATGTGACACATACATATTTTTAATTGTCTGCTGTCTATAGACAAACTACTGAAAATTTGATTTATTGGATAATCTTCCATCAAGATTAAGCTAAAACACTCTCAATAAAGTGGTATAATCAACTGTGGTTTCTGGAAAATCACCCAAGTACCTACCTCTGCTGACAATTAGGAAGACCATGAATCTTTTTAAAGATTAACATGATTTTTTTTAGAGTTAACAGCCTCAGGATAAAAACAGCTTCAAATACTCTAACATAGACTATACTAGGATAGTTTCTAATATGAATAGAAGCAATGGTTTCATGTATATTTGACTTCTACTTTCTGTCTTTTTTTTTCCTTACTGTCAAGGTTTGAGTGTTTAGGGATAGTCATAATAAATTCAGGCTCAAGTAAAATTCTTTTCATAGTGTTAGTAAATAAGTGGTGGTTTATTGTCCATTAACTTTCAACTGTATTCTTGTGAGGATTAAAAATATCGCTCTCTCTCTCTCAAGAATATTCATTCTTACAAAAATATGAAAATATAATTATAAAACAAACTAAAAGAGAAAAGGACACAGGCACATAAATTTTTGAAGGATCTGTTTGCTTTGGAGACTCTGAAGTTGTCTGAGAATTTTTAACTTGGGATTTCTTTAGTTTCCAGTGGGATGCCTTTAAATTATCACAACAGTATCTCTTCCACATGTGTCTAGTATTTCAAAAATAATATTTTAAGGTCCTTCAAAGAGGCTCATTTCAGAAAATAATAGTGCTTCTAGCTTAATGGAAGTCTTCAGGGTTGGAAGTTAGGGGATTTTTACTCTCTCTCCAGCTCTATTATTGACCCAATGTGCCACCCTCAGGAAATTATCCTTTTTTCTCTTTACTGGTAAAAGTGACTGCCCTAAAGGTTTTTGTGAAAAACAAACATTGGTTTGATAGTGTAAAATAAATGCAAAATTATTAGGACAGTTCATAACATCATACTCTTATAAGCAGTTCTTTATAATTACTGCCAGTCACATGAGCATTGCTCACCTGTTGTTTCTGGCAATATTCACTGGTCAAGTTGCACTCTCATTTCTCCAAAACTTCATCTAGGAATGCTGGACTATAAGATCCTCAGAAAGGACCTAATCTTGCCAGCATGCTAACCCAAACTTATGTTATCTAAGATAAGCATGGTGATTTCCATACTTCTTTATTTTTATTTTTGTAGTTGTAGATGGACAAAATGCCTTTATTTTATATGTTTATTTTTATGTGGTGCTAAGGATTGAACCCAGTGCTTCACACATTCTAGGCAAGTGCTCTGCCACGAGCTACAGCCCCAGCCCTTCCATACTTCTTTCTTGAGGATCACTTTGTTTTTTCCTGCTAGCTGACATGTTATGCACATTGAAAATGAATGTCCAGCCACGGGCTCACACCTCTTCTCTCTCAAGAGCAGTAATGTCGTTGCTCTTGGCCACCACAAAGTGGCAGTGTGCCCACTAACTTCTCCATTAGTAAATCCAACCTTGGCCTTCAACTGTACAGGACAGAGCTACACCTCAACATTGGGCTGCCAGACAAAATACAGGGAACCCAACGAAATATAAATTTCAGATGAAAAACAACATACTGTACTAAAAATATATTCATAGTTTATCTAAAATTCAATATAACTGAATGTCCTTTTATTTTTATTTGCTGAATCTGCCAACTACACTCAAGATTAACTTGACTCTTACAATGAGGTAAACTTTTAAGTTTAAATATGTTTATCCATAATGGCTTATTCAACTATCTATATTTATTGAATTATATAAACTTTTTAATTAGAGGAGATTTACATGTCCCTCCTCTATCAGACTTTCATTTAGCATAAATGACTAGATTCAGATATTTAATCTTTCATGTAAATGAATATATCTGATAGCATATTTGTAGTACATTTTCAGTCCTGTTCCCATTATTGACATTGAATAACATGTACTTACTCATCATCTACAATATGCAATTGACTAGAACACTTATTTACTAACACTATGAAAAGAATTTTAATTAAGCCTGAATTTATTATGACGACCTCTAAACAATCAAACCTTGACATTAAAAAACAAACAAACAGAAAGTAGAAGTCAAATGTACATGAAACCATTGCTTGTATTCATATTAGAATTGACTACACTCTTGAAAAAAGGGAAAGAATTAGGTCGGGGAGAATGGACACATAAGAACATTCTGGATGGGTGGCCAAATATTTTATATACAAAGTAAATATTTTTTGAAAACCTGAAAAATTTAGTCCAAAAAACTATTGATAATATTGAAATATTAAAATCATTCATTCATTCTAGTGTATGGAATAACCTTGGCATATATCACATGCATTCAATAATGAATTAATTTGAATTACTTCAAAAACTAAGAATGACATTTGGCTATATGGAGTCATTTTTCCCCCATTTTTAACTCAGAAATTTCTACTTTAAAATTTTTTGTGTGTGTGAGGCTGGGGATCAAACCCAAGGGGGTGCTCTACCACTGAGCTACATACCCATGCCCCACTCTTTTTCTCAGACAGAGACTCACTAAGTTGCCCAGGCTGGCCTTTAACTTGAACTTGTGATCCTCCTGCCTCAGCCTCCCAAATCACTGGAATTACAGGTATGTGCCTCCACACCCCACTTCCCTTCTACTTTTAATGTAATCTTGCCAGACATTATCAAATTTCACCAAAACTCAACCACAACTTTTATTATATCAACCCTATGTAACTTTTTCTATATAAAATTGTATTTTGCTTTCTTTACATTTTAAAAACTTTTTATTGGACTTAGCTTTCTAGCTGTGACAAAATACCTGAGAAAATCAAATTAAAGAAAGAAATATTTATTTTGGCTTATGGTTTCAGAAGTTTCCATCTATGGTCACTTGGGTCTTTTGTTTCTGGGTCTGTGGTATGGTAGAACATTGTGGTGGGGATTGTGTTTTAGAACAAAGCTGCTCACCTCATGGTGACCAGGAAGCAGAGAAGAAGCTTGCATTCATAACAAGCCCCTCCCCCAAACCCCACTAAACTATGATTTTGCAAATGGATTAATCCATTTATGAGCTCAGAGTCCTCATAATCCAATCACCTCCCAAAGGTCCCATCTCGGGTCACTGCTGCATTGAGAACCAAGCCTTCAACACATGAGCTTTTGGAGGACATTTAAGATCCAAATCATAACAAAATATAATGTATATACAGAAAAAGCAGATGAGGTACAGCTTGACACATTTTCCAAATGATCACACCCCTATAGCCAAGATATATGGGTGAATGCTACTGGCATCCCAGAAGCCTTACTTGTACCCTCTCAGTCACTACTCCCTCCTTAGAGTAGCCACTACCAGGACTTCTAACAATGTATTAGCTTAGCCTGAGTTCTTTATTTTAAAAAAATTTAATTGATAAATAAAAATCATGCATATTTATGGGGTACTATGTGATGTTTTAGTACATAGATATGTTGTGTGATGTTTAGATCAGGGTAAACTTCTGTCTCCTCAAACATTTTTCATTTTTTATGGTGAGAACATTCAAACTTCCTTCCAGCTTTTTGGAATATGTAGTACATTATCATTATTTATAGTCGCCTTACTGTACAGTGGCACAAAGGACTTCCTGCTTTTATCTATTATGACATATTACCCACTGGTCAACCATTCCCCACCCCTCTTACCCCTTTACTTCCTAGCTTCTAGTATCCACTATCTCACTCCCAATTTCTCTGAAATTAACTTTTTCAGGTCCCCTATATGAGTGAGATCCTGTCACCTTTCTGTGCCTTGCTTATTGCACTTAACCTAATGATCTCCAGTTCCATCCACGGTGCTGTGAATGACAGGATTTCATCCTTCTTATGGCTGAGTGGCACTCTGTTGTGTAAATATACCACATTTTCTTTATCTATTCATCTGTTGATGAATACTTTTACTGTTTCCATTTCTTGGGGATTGTGAATAGGGCTTCAGTGAACATGGGAGTGTAGATGTGGTCTGAGGGTTGTGGGTAATTGTTAAGCTATATATTTGTTGTTTAATATAAGGAGTTTAAAAGCAAATGATTTTTTTTCCTTTTTCTAATGTGTTCAAGTATCAGTTAAAATATGAAACTTTTTAATTTATACCATGTTTCATAAGATTTTGCCCTCAAAGCATCTCATTTTAAACTGGGCACCATGGCACATCCCTGTAATCCTGGCCACTTGGGAGGCTGAGGTCGGAGGATCAAGAATTTGAGGCCCACCTCAGCATCTTAGTAAGATCCTGTCTCAAAAAATAAAAAGGACTGGAGTGTAGCTCAGTGACTTAGCACCACTGGATTTCAATCCTCAGTTAAAAAAACAGAAAAATTATCTCATTCCACCAGAAAGGTTGCATTAAAATGATAGTTTGTGAGCTTTTCTTTCCTTTTTTTCTTGAGAGCTGAAATATATACTCAGTATTTGAATTCCTATAAGACTGAACTTCTCTATGCTTCTAATTTACATGAAGTATATATTGTGTATATATTTCTCATAATTCTGCAGATTAAATAAATAATCTATTTCTTGTTATAAGGAAGATATAGTAAAAGAAATTTTGTGTTTGCTATACTTTAAATTGTGAATCAGGAGTTAAATCTACTCTGAGCTTTAGATATTGTTTGACACAATTTAACTTATAATTAAATAAACACTTTTTTTGTTGCCCATTCATGTTATGGGTGGAAGCATAACTGTAGCTATTAGCAACTATTATTATTTGAAATTTGTTCCTGTATTTTATTTTTCAACAATATTCCATATTCCGTAAGAGTTTATTAACAAGAAAAGCATCATGGAGAGTTTTGTTTTGTTTTTCTTTTATCATAAGAGTCTCTTCTTTTAAGCATATATGTCAAGGACTTTTGTATGCGATTTCCTTCTAAAATATTTTGAAGTCACATGTATACAAGGTTAAAACAGGTTATGACTATTAATATAGTTACAGTTATATTATTACTTAAAGATCTCCCACAGTTGCTAGATGGGATCTACTAATATATTCCAAAACTCTTTAGTGAAGAAAGCAAAAGGGAAGACATGAGCAGCTCCAGGAATGTCTGAGGTAGAGTTATATTCCCTGGCAAGGAACCTGATTTGTGGATATTCTGAGCTGGTAACTGATAGAAAATTTATGTTTTGATTTTTAATATACAGGGTAAAAGATAGGATTAACATTTTCCTATGGAAATCAAGTATCCTTACTAGGAACTGAACAAATAGCAAATCCACCTTGGCATGAAGGTAAGTGAGGGAAGAAGACATGGGGACCATGATGCTTGCAAGTCATTCATGGACTCTGCAATGGAAGGACAGGGTATCTCTACAGTATAGGAAACTGAGAGAACTTGTCAAGAAGCAAAAGATCTTTAAATCCAAATGAGACTGGCTGAGGAATTAAGGAAAGGACTATTGCTTAGTGCTGAAGTGCAAATCAGAGAAAAAGGCCGAATTTCCTTAATATCTAAAAAGTCTTGTAATTCAGTTAGAATAAAATTAAAACAATTGAAAAATTGGTGATAATTGAAAAATATGATAATAATACCTGAAAACAAAAATACACATAACTCATAAACATCTGAAGAGTCAACTTCACTCAGATCAACAGCAGCATTGACTAAAACTACAATGAGATACTATTTTTCATGATTGAGCTGCTGCTAGGGGTAAAACAGCTACTATGATGATGAGTGTGACTGTCCTGTGGAACTTATGCTCAAGTTGAGAGACAAGCAGCCAACAAACAGATAAATGTAAAATATAATGACTAATAGAGATCAGTGATATGTAGAAAGGTCGGACACAGTGGTAGTGAGTGACAGTGGAGCAGGGAGAGGGATCTTAGATGGTGTGGGAAATTCCCGGGGAGGCAGGGGGGTTGCTGAGAGTGGATCAAAGGGAACAATGAAGATGGATAATGTGTTTTGCTATAAAGGAGACCAGAGAAATAAGATAGCATCTAGAGGGGAATAAGAGATAAAAAGAAAGTATTTTCATTACTGAGTGAAATAAAAATGTACAAAATGTGTATAATATGCTATCATTTATGTTTTGATTTTTAATAGATGCATCACAAGGAGAGGGAGATAGATAAATGTCTATGTATGCAAAGAGTATTTCTGGAAAGATTCACAAAATACCGATTACAGTATTTGCTTTGAGGGAAGGACACTGGATAGCTGAATGCTGAGGAATGGAGATGATTTCCTTCCATGCTTTTCAAATTTGTATCATATGCAGGATTCACCTACACAGAAATAATTCATTATTCTAAATAACATGTACATTCTGCCCAACTCTGAACATGATTTAATTGTTTCCTATTCACATTGGCATGTTCACATAATTAGAAAGGTTGAAAATTATATGTATATTTTCTTACAATTAGTTTAATGATATTGAGAAAACTGTAATTAGAAAACTTTCATTAATCTTAGTGTTGCATGTGAACATTTTTAACTAATAAATATCTTCTTGATCACAATCTACCTGCATGGATCAAAATATAATTTCATAATTGTAGATTGAATTGCATCTCCTAAAAGGAAATGGTCAAGTCTCAACGTTCAGATAGGAAGATTGTACTTGGAAAGAGATTCTTTGCAGATGTGATTAAGTTTATGATTAGGTCATACTGAATTAAGGTGGGCCCAAATCTAATGACTAGTGTCATTATAAGAGGGAAATTTGAACACAAACACACAGAAAAAACACCATACAACAATGAAATAAAGATTGGAATAACACTTCTGGGAACCAAGGAACACCGAATATTGCTAGCAACCATCAGAAGACAGGACAAGAAAAGATTCTTCCCAAGAGCCTTCAGAGAGAACATGGCATAGCTGACACCTTGATTTTGAACCTTTGAGTCTCCAGAAGTGTGAATGAGTAAATATCTGTTGTTTTTAATCACCCACTTTGTGCTACTTTGCTATAGTGGTTCTAGAAACCAATATACCCATAGTCATGTTTCTTGAACAACATAGGAAAAAAGGTTCTTGGAAAAGCAGTTGAGATTTCAGGAATATGGGAATATCTGTATTTACAGAAAACAAATTAGACCAGTACAGAATATTTTTTTAAAGGAACAAGATTAATTAGGTCAAATCTGATCAAATGTAGAATAGGAAAGGTAAACAGAGATGATTGACAGCCTGGTCTCTGTAAAAATGAAATGAACAGAAATGTGATTATTTTATTTCTCATATGACAAAGACACTTAGAGTAAAAAAGAAAAACTATTTCAGCAACACATGACTGTAATTCAGACTGACAATTCTTAGAATTTTCTATCAAGCAATCTGGCTTAAAGAAGGTACAAATGGCTTTATTCATGTAGAAGGGCTGCAATCATGTTGGGAAAGGTGTTGCAAATAAACACCGAATACTTTGGAATTTTGAAAACCTGTGCAACTGGAATTGCTTAGTGCTTTACCCAGGGCAATGAGTAATTGCTGTCTTTTGCTTATTTTTAGATAAAAGATCTGCAGCCAAAGAACTCTTCTCCATGACATTTCCAACAGAATGCACTAAGATTTACATCATTTCATCTCTCAAGGTAATTTATTTGTTAAGAATGCCATAAAGTCTATTTAAGTCATTTCCTGTCTCCCAATGAAATGAAAGACATCTCTAAGGGGATTTCAATGTACCCTTTGAACATGTGTGTTTTGTATTTTTGCATTTTCCCAGGAAGATGCAATGACTCGATTAATACAGTACTTATCCTCTCATTATTCCATTCTTGGTTTGGGTGATCATTTGAAATAAATGGAGGTTGTTTGCTCAACTCTCAGGCTGGTGCTTATTAAATAGCAGCCTCTGACTGCCCTGTGTTGTTTTTGTAGTTCAGTTTTGAATAAAGAGGACTTCAGCTTTCACCAAAGTAACCTTTGAAAACCATTTTTCCCTTCTTCTCTATTTATTTCTGCTGCCATTAAAAAAGGGAGAAATAAATTTTTGACACTGGTAAAAGTTCATATAGTCTTAGTATAGGGAGAAAGATCCCTCAAGGTGAAGAACTTTCAAATAAGTAAGACTCTGGACTGAGACTGATAAGTTATCTGTGACTGAATTATTGAGACTTTTTGACCTACATACTCAAAAACTCTTGCTATTAAAATTCTTATATTTATTTATTTATTTGTTTGTTCACTTTAGGGTTATGTAGGTATACAGGCAATTATAAAAAGTAATATGAAAGATCACTTGTACTATTTTTCCCAATGGTAATATTGTCCAATACTCTAATATGATATCAGAACTAAAATATTGATGATGATATAATCATGGATCTTATTCACACTTCTCCAGCTTTACAAGTTCTCATATGTATGTGTGTGAGTAGTTATATATCATTTTGTCACACACACGGGTTCATGTATCTACCATTACAGTTAATACGTTGAACAATTCCATTGCTCCAATGATCCCTGATGTTGCTCCGTTATAACCAAATCCACCCCTCTTCTGCCCCTCCCAGCTTCTCCCTAATTTCTATACCCTGGTCCTTGACAACCATAAATCTGTCCTTTATTTTATAGTATTGTCATTTCAAAACATTATATTAAGAAAATTACACACTATGTAAACTTTAGAGAGAAGCTTTTTTCACCTTACACATTCATGCAAGTTGTTACATATACCAATAATTCATTCCTTTTCTTTTTTGTGTGGTGTTCTGTGATATGGGTACAACAGATTTTTTTAACCTATTATATGTGAAAAAAACAGTTGGGCTGTTCCTCTTTGGGGGCTGTTATAAATAAAACTGCTATGAATAATCATGCACTGGTTTTATGTGAACATGTTTTCATTCCCCTGAAATAAATGCCCAGTGTGCAATTATTGGAAAATAGATAATAGCATATTTAATTTTACAGGAATTTTCAAAACATTTTTCCACAGTGATCTATCATTTTATATTCCCACCAGTGTTACATGATCAATCTTGTTTGTTTACACAATGCCAGCATTTGTGCTGCTATTATTATTATTTTTTTTAGTTCTTCTGATAGGCCTGTAGTGACATTTTCTTGAGTCTTTAATTTTCATTTACCCAATGGCTAATAAGGTTGAACATCTTTTTGTGTGCTTATTTGTCATCTGCATATTCTTTTCAATGAAAAGTCTGTTCATGTCTTTGGCCCATTTTCTAATTGGATTGTTGGTTTTCTCACTGTTGAGCTTTGAGAGTTCTTGGTGTATTCCAGATACTGGTCTCTAGTTGCATATGTATTTTGCAAATATTTTCTCCTAGTCTGTGGTTTCTATTTTAATCTGATGTAATAGGTCCAGTTATCACTATTTCTTTTTATGAGTTGACTGTCAGAACTCCACTTGGTTCTAGGTTTAAAATATTTTTAACTAATTTTTTTATTTATAAGTTCTTTAGTTTTACACTTTCTGTGTAGATCAATGTTCCATTCTGAGTTAACTTTTGCATGAAATGTGAGGTTGTTTGATGAATTGTTTTTGTACTTTAACAAAAACTAATTGAGCTTATTTGTGTGAGTTTATTACTAGTTCTCTTTTCTGTTTAATTGAACTATATGTTTATTTTACTATCTCAATTACCACAACTAGTTAGTAAATCTTCATGTCAGTTAGATACTTCAAAATGTATTCTGGGTTGATTGATTATGGTCAGTGAATTCACTCTACTCGCTTTAATTTTTGTAAATTTTTTAACTTTTTTTTAAGGTTCAAGATAGAGTCTCTTTTGGCAAAACTCCTATGGAAATCTGAAAAAGTGTGTATTGTATTGTTGTTGAGTGAACTGTTCTAAATATGTTCTATATTCTCAATTATTTTCCAACTAGTATATCTATCAATTGTTGAGGGTAGAGCACTGAGGACCTCCACCGTATTGTGGATTTGTCTATTTCTGGGTCAGCTCTGTCAGTTTTTGCTTCGTGTATTTTCAGACTACTTTATTTTATGCATACACATTTACAATCATTTGTGTTAGCCCACTTTTTGTCACCATGACCAAAATACCTGACAAGAACATCTTAGAAGAGGAATAGTTTATTTTGGGCTCACAGTTTCACAGGTTCAGTCCATGGTCTGCCAATTCTGTTGCTCTAGGCATGAGGAAAGGCAGAACATTGTGGTGGAAGGGCATGACAAAGGAAAGCTGCTCAACTCATGGCAGCCAGGAACCAGAGAGAAAGACAGAGAGAGAGGTCACCTACTTCCTCAAGATGTGTCCCACATGCCTACAGTTAATCACCCAGAAGTTCAATCAAATTATTAATCCATTAAATGAATTTATCCACCAATGAGGTTACAACTCTCATCATTGTCTAAAAGACCCACCTCTGAACCTTGATGCATTGGAAATTATGCTTTCAGTATAATTTCATGTGCTTTTCAGGGAATATTTCTAGATCCAAATGGTAACAGTCTTCCTAGTGGTCTGATTCTTTTTTTTTTTTTTTTTTTAATGTACAGTTTATCTTTATCTCCAGTAATTTTCTTTACTCTGAAGTTTGCTTTTTCTGATATTAGTATTGTTTTTCCTGTTTTATTTTTATGTTTGCATGGTTTATTTTCTTTTATCTTTGTACTTTCAACCTAGGATGATATTAAATTTAAAGTGAGTTTCCTGTAAATAGTATTATTATTGAGTCGTATTTTGGAGTTTTGGGGTTTTATTTTTTGTGGTTTAAGATGTTGCTTTTTAAAATTTGCTCTATTAATCTTTGCATTTTGAATGGTGTATTTATATTTTGATTGGATATCTATGTATTTTCTTTTATTGTTTTACCTGTTTGCTTTCCTCTCTCTCTCTTTCTCTATCTCTGTCTCTATCTCTATCTCTCTATGATGCATGACCCAAATACATCTAGAAGTCTATCTTGTTTTTTTTATGGTGTTTTTGAGTTTATTTATTATATAATTTCCACAATGGTAGCTCTGGGTATTACTATATAAGTATAGAATTAACACACACACACACACACACACACATATTATTACTCTTCTGGTATCATTATTTTACCATTTCCACTTAGGTAACTTTATCTTTTTAGAATAGTTTCATTCATAAAATTTCTAAAGTTCATGAGGAAGAGGATTGACTATCATATATAAATGTACTTCTTGTCTCTCTTTTCCTTATTCTTTCGTGAGGCTCCAAGATTCTTTCTCTTACCCTTTCCTCTCTGTTTGAATCTCCTTTAGCCAACCTCTAAGGATGGAAGTGCTGGCATCACATTCTTTTAGTTTTCCTACCTCTAACAAAGTTTTTATTTTTTCTTGAATTCTTGAAGTATGTTTATTGATATAGGATTCGCAAGGGAGAGTTCTTTCCATTCATTATTTTGGCCTGCATGGTTTCAGATAAAAAATCCACTGATACACAAATTGGTGTTTCCTACAGGAAATGAGTTGTTTCTCTTTTACTGCTGAGATTTTTTTTCCCCTGTTATCTTTGGTTTTCAAAGTTTAATTACAAAGTATGTTGGCATGAATTTGATCTCCAGTTTGGGATCATTCAGCTTCTTCAACCTGTGTGTTTATACGTCTTTCACCATATGGAGGTAGTTGCTGCCATTATTTCTTTAAATACTCTTCTAGCTTCACTTACTTCTCTCCAGTGGGCTTTGGACAACACAAATGTTAAATCTTTTGGGTTTGTCCCCACACATCTCTGGGAATTTTGTTTATTTTACAGCCTACAGCCTATATTGTTGCTGTGTTTTGGATTAGGGTAAATCATATTAAGCTAATCTCAAATTTACTGTTTCTATCCTTTGTGTTCATACTTACTCTACTGTTGAGTCCATTCTGCAAGGATATTTTTGTTGTTGTTATTGTTGTTGTACTTTCCAGGTCAGTAATTTCTATTTGGTTCTTTATTTTAATTTTCATTTCATTGCTGGATTTTTTCCCTTTGTTTCAAGAGAATTTTTGATTGGTTATTGAAGCATTTTTTATATTGACCATGTTAAAGTCCTTATCAGATAATCCCAACATCTGATTTATCCCATTAGCCACCTTACATTTTTATATTGATTGTCTCATTTTATTCAGATTGATTTTCTTATATGCCAAATGATTTAGCTATATCTGATCTGTTATATTAGACTCTAGATCTTGTTGATATCTTTTAGTTTGGCAGGAATTCACCTAGTTTATGTGATCATTAGGTTCTGGCCTCCTTTCACAGGTTGTGGTTTCAAGAGCAGTTCAATTTTTAGACCCTTTGCTTCACTGATCTTATCTTCTTGGTTGGTCTGGTGGTGCTGAAGCCCCCATTGGTGTGGGTGCCAGTGCTTGCATCGCCTAAAGAGATGGGAGTCATTTCACCAGGCCAGAACACTGGGTATTTCTAAGTTGGGGAGGAAAATCTCAGGACCATAAGAGCACCTCAATTCTCATTCTATATTTTAGGCAACCTCTCCAGCAACATTTTAAAAGGCTGACCATGCTATCTTTTAAAAATCTTTCCATAACTTCACTTTTTTTTTTTTTTTTTTGGTTTTTATCACTGCTTGCTTTTTTCAATCTTGTTTGCTAATTTTTATTATTATTCTAAATGTTAAATAACACTATGTATCAGAGATAAAAATTTTCCATTCATTTTATAGGTGTCTTACCTATAAATATTATTCTTATTGTTATTCATCATATATATTTACTAAAATTTCTTTACTGACCTTAAATGATATCTCTATATTCAGCTTGGTAAATTGATCCCCAGCTCATATTTCCAGTATTCTGCTCCACATCTCGTTGGTATGTCTAGCAGTACTCCATTATTTTAGTTGTTGAGGTGAAGAATTTGCAGAAATCTTAACTCCACCCAGTTTCTTCACATCTTATGCCCAATCATCATCAAATCCTCTTGGCTCTACCTTCAAAGCACATCTGGACTTCAACTATGTCACTACTTTACTCCAACCATCCTGATCCAAACCACTATTAGCTGTTGCCTGTTTGTTGCACTCCTTGTGTTCAACATTGCCCTCCAGTAGTCTAATTATCTACCTAACAACAAATTGGGTTTCTTTTTTTTTTACAATACAAAGAAGATAAATGTTTCTTATGCTCAGAACACTCTAATGTTCAATGATTTTCCTTCTCAGAGAACAGGAGTTACTATCTTTACTATGCCCAATAAGGAACTTCATGATAGACTTGATGGGTTTCTTCCTCCATGAATTCCCTTGCCCTACTCACTGCTCCAGCAACATTTCACTAGAATAACCAGTTTGCCCCTGTCTTCACACATTTGTTATTGACTGGTCTTCTGCTTGGGATCTTCTTCCACAAGATGGTCATATGGACCCCTCACCATCTTTAGCCACCAATTCAAATATTATCTATCATGAAGTCCCTTCTGATTATCTGCAGCACAGTTACATGCTCACACACAACATTCCCTTTCCCCCTAATCTGCTATCATTTCATCCATAGTACATAACATCAGGTGTTTTATTTGTTTATTTATTAGCTAAATCTTCTCTATAACACACAAGAGACCAGGGACTTTGCCTGTTTTGTTCAATTTGTATACCTTTGGTACCTAGAAGAGTGGCAAGTAGTTGGAGGTACCCAAAAGGTGTTTGTTAAATGAACAGTTAATGAATGGTTAAAAGAATAAATGATATAACCCATATATGACTGATGTATTTAAAAGGGAAAAGAAATCATAGAATAAACAACAAGTTCTACTATTTCTTCTCACCAAAGACCTGGTGACAGAATTTGACCATTCCTGCTGAGAGTTCGCTCTCTTACACTTACTGGGGGCCTTTTACTTTGCCAGTCATGATTGTTCTCCCATATAGGTGCTTACTGGAAATTGACATTTCTTTTCAGAACCCCTAATGGTAATCACAAAGAGTCTGGATGGATCAATTTGCTGAAAGTCATAAAGCACGTTTTCTTTCCTTTCAATGACACTAGTTTGTTTCTGGCTGCCAATCTGATTTCTTAACAGAATGCATTTATTCATTTATATGACACATATTATTGAGAATCTATTATGTGACAGGTAATGTTCTATGAATTTCTTAAGTTGAGTGCTCTGTATCTTTTTATCCCTGGCAACTGTCTTCTCTCTATGGGATCAATGTTTCTCTGAAACATCAGTACTTTCCAAATACTTTATTGATGGAAGGCACTTTCAGCAGGAGAAAAAAATCATTTCCAGCCCAGAGTACACGGTGAAAATAGATGCCCTACTTTCAGAAACGTTAGCAGCCTGACACTTCCTGTGCACACCAGAAAGTGAACTCTTAGAAACAATCTAGTAATGGACGTTATTGTATTTTCACATCTGAGGAGACATTAGTTAAAATACCCTTAGTTCTGTTTAAGAACAAAAATAAAATTTCTATTTTATTAAAAGTGACAAGTTTGAAAACAATGAGAATTAAATAGTAGAGAAAACACTGTTTATACAGAAATAAAGAAAAATAAAAACCAGGGGCCTCTTCACAATGGCTCTTGATCAACCATCAGAGGCCTCTGAGTTCCTCTGAGTCTATGTTCCTTACAAGGTGTCCTTCAGTTTACAAAGCTACCACTGGTTTCCTGATGCTATAAAACTTAACTGAAATTATGCTATGTGTACATATAAATATACCACAGACAATTCTACCTTTATGTATATCTATGAAGCACCAGTCCAAAATAAACAAATAAATAAGCAAAAAGAAGACCAGTAGAATAGAAGAAGAGAATGAGGGGAGAGAAGAGGGAAAGGAAAGTTGGGTGCACTAGGGACTGAAGTGTAGTGAATCAAATTACATGCATGTGGGATATTGTCAAAATGAACCCAACTACCATATATAACTATAATGCACTTAAAAAAAAAAAAGAAGAAAAAAACCTTAGCTGTGATTACAAAGCAAGTCCTCATGTTAAAGAGAAAATGTTCCTTAGAGGATAAACAGGGATTTAGATTAAGTTGTAACTGATACTCAATTCTACCAAGCTGACTTGGTGTTAACTAATACATTACAATTAACTTTATGTGATCAAGATGTTGTATACTGCAAAGCTCTCTGTTAGCCACTTGCAATGGTGAAAGGTTTTCTCTCTGTCCATATATTTGAGTTCAGGTATAATTCTGTAGATACACAATTGGATACTGAAGTATCTATACATCTTGAATGCATGAGGCAGTAATTTTACCTATTTCTTCTGTCCGTACCTGATTCTGGGAAATTTTTATTTCCCACTCCAAATATTAATGGGTTGCATGATTTGTTGCATTATTTATTTTAAAAAATACAGAAATTATACACCCTGTAAATTATAACATCCTTGTGCTATTTTACATGTATTTTATTTCATGTAAAATAGCACAAGGCTTTGAAAGAAAATGAATTCATTCATTCATCAAAAAAATATTGAGAGACAATTGGGTGCCAGTTTAGAAGTCGGAAATTCAGCAGAGATGTGATAAATTCCTCAACTTCATGCAGCATGCATTCTAGAGGGTTATCCAACAGTAAATAAAGCAATAAATTAACAAGATGCTCATAGACTATGACAAGTTCCATGAATGAAAAAAGGAAAGTGGAGATACAGATTGACGAAAAAAGGATATTTTTTCTCAAATGATCAGACTTCTCCAGTGACATTTGCACAGCATCCTTTTGAGTAAGATGATTCAATTTCTATGAGAACAAATTCAATCCTTGAGAAATATATCACAAAACACTCTTTCCGTTTTTGAAATAGTACTCCCATTTTTGTCTAGTCTTTAACTCAGGGTATAAGTACCAAACATTATTTTTTAAATTCAAATAGCCAGATTTTTTCTGTGCCATTTAAAAATCTCAGGTCCCTTCTTTATTATCAATTTGTAATGCTTCCTTCATCAAACTGTTGTGTACTATACATTTTTAAATTAGCAATACTATGTAAATCCTTAATTATCTGGGAATATATTTTGACATATATTTATTTTTCCGACCACCATATTCCTGGTCCCCTATAGTATCCAGCACATAATGGAGTCTCAATGAACCAATTCATTTATTCAACACATTTTTTTAAGAGCCTCTGTGTGTCATACACTATTTTAGATAGTGGATATGCAGAAATGGCCTCATGGAGCTTTCATTCCAGTGAAGAGAGGCAGGAATAAATACAAAATCAATGTAAGTTCACAAAAAGGACTATAAAGAAAACTACATAGGGCAATGTACATGCCTGGAGTAACAGGGAAGCCACGTTTGCTGGAGTGCTCAGGAAAAGTCTAACTTAGGGTATGACATGAAAGATAAGACCAAACCAATGAGAAGAAAATAGCCACACAAAGAATAGGAAAGAACTACACAAGAAGCCGAAAAAGCAAAAGAAAATGTCTTAATACAAAACTAAGTTTGTGTGTTCAAAGAGCAAGGCAAATAGTAATATATTTATGGAGGGCAAGAATGGTAAAAGATAAAAATCAGAGGAGAAAATTAGAATAAGCCTGATGAGTACAAGGAGAAAAAGGAGAGTGAAGCTAGTCTGGAGCCTTGTCCTCTAGCAGGATCCTCCAAGCGTGGATTATTCTTCGAATGTGTTCTAGACCCTCTGCTAAGCATTTTACCTGCATTATCACATTTAATTCTCACCCATGACCCTTATCATTCAATTTAACATATCAGGACCTAATAATTCCAAGAATTTGATAATTTTCAAAACATTCAAAAAATCATATGTGGCAAAAGCAAGTTCTGATCTTATCTCTGCTGGACCCCAAAACCTATACCCTTAACTACTACCCCTGGAGTGGCATTCAGACCTGTTCACAATAAATAGAGTTAAATACATCATATGAGAAGTGCCTAAGACTTGAATTCCTCTTGGTCTCCTTAGAAAAATGTTTTATTTTGACTTCATTTATTACTTCTGCCTCCTCTCTCACAATGCACAGTATCAAAATGTTTATCTATAGTTTTTTCACTTTCCATTCAAGCAAGAAGAGCAATTTATATTTAACTGGTGAATGCAGGCCTCCAGCAGGAAGCTCTCCCTGACACAACTCCATAAATCTAAGCCCAAATTTTGTGACTCAGTCTACAACTGCAACATCAATCACTGTTTGCTGTCTCTGTCCACATTGAACACTTCCAAACATTCACTGGTTAATGGAAATACTAGCCCATTGCCTTTTTTAGCTTGAGTTTTCAAAGTAGTATGAATTAGTTCACAGGTGTTAGCAAAATATTTTCAACCAATCAGCATTTTCCATCAGAATACAGACAAAGAGACTAACCAATCACCCCAATTTCCCTTTATTTTCCACTTCTTTTGACTTGCCTAGTTGTCGCCTGAATGCCTCCATCCTCCACATCGAACATGACTACCCTCTTTGTGACTGGCTGGCCTTTTGGTGACTAAAGGAAGTGGGCAATTATGCAGAGGGATGAAGAGAGAAGGTGTCTCTCTCATCCTCGGATCTAAGCTATAAAGCAAGATTACTTTTGTGTTTAAGAAAAATATTCTGAGCTGGGTGTGGTGGCGTACACTGTAATCCCACTGTCTCAAGAGGCTGAGGCAGGAGGACCGCAAGTTCAAAGCCAGCCTCAGCAACTTAGCAAGGCCAGAAGCAACTTAGCAAGACCTTATCTCTAAATAAAATGTAAGAAAGGGGTTGGGGATGTAGCTCAGTGGTTAAGAGCCCCTGGGTTCAATCCCCAATACCAAAAAAAATAAAAATAAAAAAAAGAAAGAAAAGAAAAGAAATTCTGAGTAAATAATGCTTAACACTTTTTAACTAATGAATGATCTTTGATATCATTGTAATTATTCATTATGTCCCCAGTACTACCTTTTCCTTATGGTTCCCATGCATGTATGTTTTGAGTATTCTTATTTAAAAGGAAAGACTAGATATCTGTTCCATGTCCAACTTCTTAAAAATCATATTACTCATTTTGCTACAGAGAACATGAAAACAAATCAGTTAATGGATCATTAAAAAAAATTGCATCTCCAAGCCAAAAAACATAAATCAGCTTAGTTTTTGCTCTGTCTGTGAAATATCACACTAACTAGTCTGAGCTTTAAGATACCACATGTAGCAATCTATAAGTTTAATTCAGGGTGTGTTGTATCAGTGAGTTTTTGCCTGTGATGTTGCTCCTACTGATTCCCACTCAACCTGGAAAATGCCCAGGAATGATGGAGTGGTGAGACAGGGTGGACAAGGAGCAAAATAGTTCCCTCTGGGGCTCTGACACTCATTTGTTAGTCATTCTTGCTCACAGGCACTTGTGTTACCATTTATTTTCCATTCCTGTGTTCCAGTTAACCATGTGTTCCTGTTTAAAGCTGCATGTTAGCACTTTAGTTCCCAGTTGCCTGTTTGTTCCTCATTTTTTAATAGCTTATATGTTTCACTCAGTATATCATTTTTGGAAGAGATTGAAAGAAACCATAGGCATGCTGTAATCACAACCACTGCCTTAGCAGACTGATGAGGTATATGGGACTCCATGACTCACATTTTTGAGGTGGTCCATGGTTTTGACGATACTTCACTGAAGCCGGTGGTCTTGGTTATGATGTTCTCTGCTCCTTGCCACAGATTCTCACCAATGACTCCACTGTAACAGAAAAATATAAAAATAGAATATGTATATTTCCCAGTTATTTTAACTATGTTGAAAGTTGTGCTTAAAAATAGAGTGTTCTTAGGGCTGGGGATATAGCTCAGTTGGTAGAGTGCTTGCCTCACATGCAGAAAGCCCTAGGTTCAATCCCTAGCACCACCAAAAAAAAAAAAAAAAAAAAATTGAGTTGTTTTTATCAATAACAACCTAAGCAAAGTTCCCAGAGCAATGCCTTTCTTCCCTCAATGAAAGCAAAGAGGTAAATCTTGATAAAATCAGGATTTTTATTTATCTATGTATTTATTTATCTATCTATTTATTTATTCTGGTTTGAGTGATAGTGGAGACTCTAGAGTTTAAACTTTCTCAGACTCTTACCACATCCTAGTATCAAAAAAATAGAAACAATTATTGACATTAAAATCTTTCTGTGAGTAGGTCCATTTGAGAATAGAAGGTTCAACTAAAAGAGGTGTTAATTTGAATCTCTAGTTGCATTCTTTATTGAACGAACAATTAAGGGTTGCAGAACCATCTCCTTTGCTCCTCTCAAACAATTGTCCTGTGTCTGGGTACATGGCACAAACAACTTTCACTCTAATGCATTTCACAGAGATCTCATCCAAATGGGAATATTTCCATTTCTACATGTGGTCTGAACCCAGACTTGGTACTCAGAGGCTGTGGTTTCAAAGCAGAGAATCAAAGACAAGAAATAAAATCGCTTGACACCTTGGCTTAGGAAAAGGAGTTTTGACTGCTCATTTTACCCAGGGCTGTCTTCTCCAGCTCTTTCTCCATGGCTCCTAGCTTGGGTTGCTTTTAATGACCAATGAAATCTAATCAGCCTTGTTGATGATTGGCACGTGTTAAAAACCATTAACCAGTAATGGAGTTGTTCATACATAAACACTCAGAATTGAAGGGGAAATTGAGATTTCTGAAAAGACAGAAGTTGAAAGCAGTCTAGGTGAGAAATAACTGTCAAACTCTCTTCACCCAGATCTCTAGAATCCAACCCATGCAAGAGAGTCCATCTAAAGTTTTGTGGGTTAAGGAGAAAAAGACTTTGTCCTGGACCCATCTTTTGAAACATACCAGAGAGTAAGTCAACAGGAATGTCCTCCTCAGTTATAAGAGACACACTGCATATGTAAGCAAGTAAAAACAGACGCCAGCCCAGCCCTCAGGGGATTTTAGATTTCCCTTAGTACATTTATAAGATGGATTCAATGTAATTTTCCCATAAAATGAATATATGGGAAGTGATTTTTCCAAGAACACACAGTGAGACAGTAGACAGAGAGTCTAAGAACTGGACCAGATGTCCCAGAACATCGAGTCTGTTCTCAGCCCTTTCACTAGCTCACTGATATGTCTCAGATCTATATTCACAATTTCTAATTCTTTTATAAAAGCAATACTTCCTGTTTATTTTTAGAATCATCTGCTTAAAAGTTTTAGCTGGTTTTCTTATTCATCTTAAGCTATACCACAAGAAAAGTTAGAACTTCATATAAAATATACTGTCATGAGGCTTAATAAGGGAGAAAAAAATAATCAAATTGAAATACTATTGTACCAGATCCAATGAAGCCCAGAACATGCACAATGAACGCACTCTTTCCTATCCAATTGCTAAGGGCAACAGCAATATCTGAGTCTTCTATCTATTCGGGGACAGTTATTAATGGTAAGTATCTGTATCAGTTGGGGGAAATTTCAGACTTATACTTACAAATAAATTTGTTAATGGCCCCGAATCTACAGCAACTTCAGTCTGGTTGCAGACCCCTGAAAACCATGATCTTTGAAGAAGCCAGAAATCTCAAAGTTTAAATACCTATAGTGAAGGTAGCTTCTGATGTATTTACCCTCAGCCAATTTTCAATCAATTGACAAGTCAAGGCATTGTCAACTTTAAACAATTGCTTTCCTAAGAGATGCTGAGCTGACAAAGAGGAGAAATGTTAGCATCCTTGAGAAATCTTATCATAGTTTCTCTAATCATAGGCCTTGGGATTATAAAGTCTTTCAATAACATTGACATTTGACCTGATTGAATCATACCAAGAGTGTTATCAGGCCCAGACAAACCAAGTGAATCAGTCAAAGTTGTCATGAAGGCAGAATAATACCCCAGATTAAACCAAAATTAAATTTTAAAATGTGAGCTTTAGGACATGATGGTAAATAGGCCAAGAAGTCTGAAAACACAGGACAATTAATTTTAAAGTCACAGCTATGTATTGGTAAAAATGTAGATTGAGATGAAGAAAGGCAGTCATGACAAAACTGCAATCTTTTTTCTAAGACAATCTGTAACCTCATGCAGGGGCCACAGAATGGCCCAGAGCAAGGTCATAAACAATCTAGTACCTTGATTAGATATATATATTACTGACATTAATTAACACATTGTCTATCAAAATGATCTTCATGTTTCTTAAGACCAGTATGTTTGCATTTATTCTTACCCCTACATATTGTTTAAACTTTGTTAGAATCAGATTCAAACATGCATCAGAGACCACTGTGACTTTTCTTGGGAATTCTCTAGTTTAGGAAAGAAAATTTCACTCCTTTTAGAAGGAGTGAAAGAATGAAAAGTACAGTGGCTAGAAAAGTTACAAAGAAGAAAAAAATCAGGCAGACCCAGATACATGAAGGCAAGGAATTTGTAACCACAGATTAAAATTAGAGAAGTCTCTATATGACAAAACAAACAACAATCACATAACTTTGTAAATTTTAATCACAATGAGGTATGATTTTAGAATCAAAATATATTAGATAATATTAGAAATCATGTAACTACATGACTAATATTTAAAAATATTTAAGTTGGTTTTCAGTTTTATCATTTCTGTGTTGGTGGACTTGTTCTTGTATTAAAAATGAACAACACAATAACAATATACCTGGATGGATCAAAGAAATGATCTAGACATGTTAGTTGGAAATTAAACTCATCAGAGAATTATAATGACTTGTAATGTCCTTCATTTTCACATTATTTCCAGACTGCTAGAATTAGCATTAATTATAAGCTAACAAATATTTAGTCACATTTTGTACTCATTATTTGGAATATTTTTCTCCCTGGATTGCCATAATTTGGTAGCTAAATATAATAAACATCTGTTTACTGGGTTGAGAGTAAATAACATTGAACATCTGTCTAACAGATGCATAAGTCTTTTTAAGTGTTAAAAGATTATTCTCTCGTGGTAGCTCTAGGAAAGATAAAGCAGCAATGTAAGATCAGTTTCATTTACCATAATAGATATGGCATAGGAATACTCAACATTTTGTAATATGATAGTATACAGATTAAATCTACTTTTTCATACTTATTTGAAAAAATAAACTCATATAGATTTCAAATATGATAACTGTATTTTGAATATATGTGTTTTTCCACAAAATCTTCATTAGTTGGTTATTTTGTTTTTCTAGAGATAATGTCAAGGAAAGCTTTCAGGTGGTCACCTGGTTAGCCTAATACAATATTCATCCTGATAAATACTATAAATACATTATGGAATCAAAAGCCAAAAATTGTTTTTCCCAAGTGATTTTTCATTTTGTAATCCCATTTTTTTAATCCTCTTTTTTGGTTTATACTTTCATTTCCCATTGGCAATGATTTCTTTCATGGTATAGGATGAAGAATCAATTCCATGTTGTTTCAAAAATTTGTGCTTCGATATTTGAAGATAAATATTCCTATAAAATCATTTCTGAATTTTGTAACCATAAAATCAGACAATGTCCCACAGTTTCTCCTCAGCATTTGACTTTAGATGATATTCTAGCCAAAGCAAAGTTTGAAAATACATCTAAAAATTGCAGCCAAGTTACTCTAATCATATTGAAGGTTTCTTGTAGTCCACTTAAAAGTTCACTTTCTTGATCAAGTTCCCACAAAAATCTCCCTTATCACATCATATCTCAGTCTTGGCTATTTGAAAATAAATTCCAATACAAAGAATTGTATGCAAAAACTTATTAGGGAGGGCTCTCAGGAAATGTATGTGTTGGGAAGTGAGGAAAGTGGGCCTGGGGACTCACAGTGACTCACACTGTGGTCACAACTGCAGCCTCAGCTAATTAATTCCACAAAGAGCTCTGACTCAAGAAGGTTGGTGAGAGCTGTCCCATGTCACTGGCTCCAGGCAGGCCCCTGGTGGGGTTGAGAGGATGGGGACTTGGGCAAGGCAGCTCCTTGCGGACAAGAGCAAGTCCCAATGAGAGACACAGCTGAGAGCCTTCTGCAGTTGCTATTTCCAGTAGCTGGATGATGGGGACAAGAGATCTTAAATCAGGACTGGATTCCACAGTGACCACCACATGGTCAAAACACTGTTAAACACTGTTAAAACACTGTTCTACTGACTGAATCATTCACATTGGACTTGAGAAATAGCAAAATAACAAGAATAATTTCACATATTGACCATAAAAACATCCAAAGAATACTTGCATTTCTCTACCTATAAAGTAACTCTTTTTGTTTTCTCTTCAAAGGTATTTGTGCATCAAATATAGCTTTCCAATAAAGATAGGGCTCTTTAGGAACAGAGATATTCTTAGCTTTTCTCAGGAATCTTCCCTCCACTTCAGGTCTCTTCTTTCCCTGGGCACATGGTAGTCCAGCTAGACACAAAATTTTCCAGTGGTCAGTCATGTGACTTAAGTTCTTACAATTGGGTTGTGAGCAGAATTGATGGGGAAATTTCCAGTTCCTTTTGAACGAAACAAAGCAAAACAAAAAAGCTTGCTCTTCCCTTTCTCTCCTCATTGAAATGGAAATTATTTTACAACCACCCTGGAAGTTCCATGCTAATGTTAGAAAGACGTCTCCACTTTATACAAATGTAAAACACATTTGTATGCCCTGGACTGCACATATGCTAGATATAATGTCTATCTTGTGTTACAAACATTATTGTTTAGTCAATTTGCTAGAGGAGTTTTGCTTTTACCATAATTAAGACAAATATATTAAGACAAGATAGCAAATATGGGATATAGGAATATATTTGTTTCAGGGATGATCAAGAGTGGGACGATCATTCATGATAAAATCAACTCTAGAGATCAAATTATCTTTGCTTTTCCTGAGTACAGATTCCCAATACTTCCTTCTCTAGTTATGTGTTCATGGTGACTAAACGAATCCTTCTTTGTCTTGCTGGTACTGAATCACTCCTCTCTGCAGTTCTGGCTATTTCACAACTTCTGCTGTCTGGTGGGTTTTACTTATTGCCTATTCTTTGTGTGCTTTTGAGATATAGAACCCCAAATATACTATAGACTCTGGAAGAGGCACATTCTGATTTTTTTATGAAAATAGTCTGATAGCTTTCCATTGTAATTGCTCTCCCTGGTGGGCAGAGCACTCTTTCCAGACCACATTATGGGCTCCTGGCCAGCATAGAGTTGGACTGTCCTTGGAGCAAGTACTGTAGAGAGTTTTGACAATTGTGGCTGCCCTGCATCTGAACCCCCTTCCTGTTTGTTTAGACTTTCCTCGCTGTGTGTGTTTTGGTAGCAGCCACAGTGAACCAGAAATTCCTTCTTGTTTCTCAACTTAAAAACAGGGCACATGACTGAGTCTCTGAAAACCAAGAGTTTCTACCTGGTCCTTCAGTCAGGAGAAAGTGTCATAAATTCCCAGTACCAATTACAGATTATTCCCAATGGTGACCATGTGGCCCAGAGGCCAGGACCTGAGCAATAGTACCTGAGCCAGGAGTTGGCATTTCCCCCGGCTGTTCTTGCACACCTTTCTCCTGGGAATGATTTTCCAGACTTCTTTTAAAGTTCTATGAGCTTTCTAACAACTATCCCTATGTTTTCTGATAAATAGCAGTTCATCTGGTATGCACTCAAGATCCCAGCTGGCATCTACCCTTGATCTGATCAGTGGTGGCCAGGTTGATGAGTCTTGTGGTCAATTTGCCTCAGAAATGGTGGTAGTGGAGAGGCAGGCAACCTGACGGTATTAGAGTACATTGATTCACAACTAGAAGATTAAAAAATAAGGGAGGAAAAAAACTATCTTTTGGTATGCATTCAAAGAGCAAAAGTGTGATGACCTTGAAGGATAATGTATTTATTTAGTTACCAAAGGCTTTCTCTTAGTGGAAACTGAAGTCCAGGGTATGAAAGAACAGCCACTTTCCCTCTCCTGCTTAGACTTGGTAAACTTTTCTCTCTTATTCCTTGATGAGGAGGTAACAAAACTCCAGCCATTGCTTTGACCTTAAAACAAGGCTCTGAGAGTCAATGTTTAAAAAGTCCCACTAATATATTTCAGCATTACTCTGCAATTTTCATAACGTACATCAAGTCTTCTATACTGTCTCAATTAGAGGTACTGAATCTGTTCTCTCGAAAATAAACTTATGTAATAAAATGTTCTGCTTTTTAAAATAAGCATGATGGCAATTTAAAAACACCAGTCTTCTTCCCAAGGCTCATTGCTATAAAACTGTGGTGAGCTAATGCAGGCAAGTGATGAATATAACTCTCTTTAAAAGCTTTGGATGAATGACACAGAGTCTGAGAAGAATTTTAATGACTGCCCTTCTGTATTGTACGAAGTAATTGACCTAATATCACACTGATCAAGCAAGATTTTTCTTTTCTTTCCCTTGCACAAAACCTTTTATTTTTCTCTTTTAAGGTTTAAAATGATGCTTCACTAAGCAAAGAAAAATATACCCATATTTGTGATAATGTAAGCAAAGTTTGTTTTCAGTTTCCAGAATCAACCTATAAAGAAAACACATAGGAGAGTTGCTTATGGCGGCAAAACTGAATATAGTAGTGCTGACAGTTATGTAACAAAAGTACAAGTGGCAGAATTGGAGAGAGGTTAGTGGAAGTGAGAGAAGAGATGTTGATAAAGATGATGCAAAAATAAACCATATTTACCAAATGGAAGACAAAGCATACTAAAGAAAGTTCATAAAATAAGTTGAAGTTGAAGGATATCAAAATGTACCAAAGTAGCATGAAACCATCATGGAAGAAGAGTTGAGTACGGCGAGTAAACTGATAGATAAGTAATGAACAATATCTGGAGTAGATAAATCATGGCTTGGTAGTAGATATGTACATGCAGACATTCTGCTAATTGTCCAGATGCTGACATTAGACTATGGAGGTTGCAATGATACTGTGCTTTGCTCTGCCACATGTATGTAAAATAATACAAACCGAAAATCTACTAATGACAGAACTTCCTTCACACTCATTTTTCAATTCCTCTGCTTTGTTTGCTTCTTTGTTTAATGCTGTTTTAGTGTCTGTATTTCTACCAGCAATCACATGGATAAGAATTGATTATACTTCTAGGGCCTGGGATGGCTGAGAGCGAGCCCTCAGGTGCTACTGGAGTCTTTGTGGGCTTTTTTTTGCTCTCTTTGTTTTTTTTTTTTTTAAATATTTATTTTTTTTTAGTTGTAGGTGGACAGAATATCTTTATTTTATTTTTATGTGGTGCTGAGGATCGAACCCAGTGTTTCACGCATACTAGGCGAGCACACTACCACTGCGCCATAACCCCAGCCCCCTGTCTTTGTTTTTGTCTGCATGCCCACCCTGTTGCCACCTCCTGACTGTTCCTATTGTCCCTGGCTCTCTTCTCTAAATACTATGATTTGTCTTCATTTTCCACTTGCTATTTCCAATAGCGTCACTCCTGTACCTTCAATACTTACTCTTTAATTCTCTGCTTTCTTCTCTCTCCTGACTTGTTTTCCTCATAAGGTTAATGATGTGTATGTATGTCTACACACAAATATGCACATTGTCCATATCACCTTACAGCAAATACAATATGCATCCTTGAATATTCTTTCTAATCTTGTCATTTTCACCTTTGTAACATAATCAGAGTGTGTTTCTTTATAGCCAGACACATTGTGCTGGAGTTTTAAAGGCTATTACCAGTTTCTGAACTTCAGTGACTGAGTGCCAGGATGCTGGTTTAAGAAAATGGGAGAGTAGGAGGAGGTCCAGTATATTAGACTTCCTTCATTCTGTCGAGTTCTCGTATTTTTTTTTTTATGCTTAGCAGATGTCTCTTTTAAAATCTAACCAATTTATGAGATCTTGTCTCTTTTAAAATCCAACCAATTTATGAGATCTTTCTTGTCTTTGTTCACAAGTGTATGGATAATCCACAAATTTACGATACATAGATCAATTATTCAAGTGGACAAAAGCCAATATCACTTTTTACCTTTCATGGAAGTGAAGTATTTGGAAGCCAACCAGCCTCGTTCATGCACATCACCATTGGAATTGCTATAGGTACCCCCTACCATTGGTTGATGCCCATTGGCTCGGCTTTTTCTTTTTTCCATCCTTGAATTTTTCCAGGTGGTTCCACACTATTGTATTTCGTTCCATCAATAAAACTTTTATTATCTCACTACAAGTAGCAACATGTTAGAGTTTGTCAGAAGCAGAGCAGCACACTACACATTGCTAGGCAATATACATTGTCCCAATGGCCTATTTATAGGACAGTTATTTTCAACCATTGATAATATTTCCCCAAATCCAATGGCAACCCCCTTCTATAATGCTTTCATGAATGCATTTCCTATATTACATATGTTATGTTCCTAACATTTTGCTTAGTTGAACATTTAGTAGAAGTAACATTTACAGTAAAGTTTATGCCATTTACACAATGCATTTAAAAATATTTTCAAATACTCTAATCACTCACCTTTTAATTTTCTCAAAAGAATAGGACTCTGAAAATATAACATTTATTTTGAAGTTACCATGAATGATGTATTTGTTGCTCAATTTAAGTTTTTATAAATGTCCTGTACATAAATGATGGGATAAAATGGATTAAAGCAAAGGAAATCTTTTTTCCCCAAAATAAAATACTGAGTATATTTACCATGTAATGCACACATTCTTGATTAATCTAGCAATAGGGCCTTTTTATATTTACTAAAGTTTGTTATATTTCAACAAGGATAGAATCATTATAAAAATATAATTAAGAAAGATAAGATTGTATGTCTGTGATAAAGTGAGATCAGGACAGAAAAATGTAAGCTGATACATCTGGCAAAGAAATGTAGTACAGATACTTCACGAAAGGGAGAAACTTGGCAAAATATTTTTAAATGGGCTTTAAATGTAATCATTTGACTAAATGTGTTGAGTGGCTCTGATGTCAGCTTTCAATGAAGAATGCTGAAATGGAGATACAGCGTGTAGCTCTGGATACCACATTGCAAAATATTGCTTTTTCTGATAAAGTGTAATAGCTGAAATTGTACAGTAATGCAATGGAGATGAGCCAAAGGTCATCTGAATGATTTCTGTGGTGGTTTTAAGTTGTACAATCTTGGAAGGCAGAACCTGTTTAATTATCTCTGTGAGGCTTAGCATTTTGAAGTGTGTACATTAAATACTTCCCCAATGCTTTTTAATAATGACCATATCTAATATTTAAAATGTCACCTTTATGATGATAGCAGGAAGATCCACCAGTATGTTTCCTTAAGTGAGGATAAAACTCATGATCATTTCTCACTGGGGCTTTAAGGGTCTTCAAAGCCAAACCGTGTTGCTGCAGTGAACTTGAAGCAAAGTAATAAGAAAAGGCAAGGAAACAACTAGAGGAAATCTGAGCGAGAAAAAAGCAAATGTGGCAATTATTTACCTGAAAGCAAATACTGAATACTTAATCAACATGAAAGAAGAGCACAAATCAAAAAGAATCTGACATATTTGGCGGGGGGTACTGGGGATTGAACTCAGGGGCACTCAACCACTGAGCCACATCCCCAGCTGTATTTTGTATTTTATTTAGAGACAGGGTCTCACTGAGTTGCTTAGTGCCTCCCTTTTGCTGAGGCTGGCTTTGAACCTGCAATCCTCCTGACTCAGCCTCCCAAACCACTAGAATTACAGGTGTGTGCCACAATGCCCAGTGAGAATCTGACATTTGAGAAGAGTTCTGGCTCTAACATGGTGGGGACAGTGGCATTTACTGTAAGGCACACAATCCAATCACCAAGGGCTACATAATGCACACTGGCCATTCCATGTCTACACATAAAGATTTTAAAGCCCTTCACAAGAATCTAGAAAAAGTGCAATGCCAAATCAGAGAGCTGACAGCCTTGGAATCATTTCTCTATAATGGCCTCTAAAAGCTAACTGACTTTGAAAATATCTGATTTCTCAAACTTCTCTCTGACATGAAAATGATGTCAATGAAAAAAAATAAATTCTTACTTAAACCACTCAAAAGTTCATTGCTTTTTACTTCCTCATTGTCACATCTAACTGGCTTGTATAATTTATAAAGTTGTGGTTTGATTGGTGACTCCTTTCTTGCTTGCTGGTAATTAGACTCTGGGATATCCATTTACCCCTTTGGGTCCTAAGTAAATATTTTGGTTGCATACCAGAAACTGTTTACAGTGCACATACCCTGGTACCTATTGTAACGATATAAAGTTAAACCCGCTTTACAGCAATTATGAAATTTCAGTGATTAATTTCTGCTCTTGGGTTGAAAAGATTTGTTCAAATTAGATGTAAATTACCCAGAACTAGTAGACTTCAGACACACAGGGTTTATATGGTAATCTAATAGTCCAAAGGGAAAATTGATGAAATAAATTAGGCAGTAGAGTATTTACAAAGTATTTGATTCACGCATCCCACCAACATGGGTGGAATCTATCTAAAGATTTTAAGGAAACACAAAACTAATCTATCCCTAGTTTTCACCAGAGGCCCAGAAAAACAAGTGGTTTTTCCCAAGGTCACACTGTAGAGAACGGCCAAGTCTGAGAAGACCACACTCTTATCTTTGGGTTTGCATTCTTATGCCTCCAAACTCTATTGCCTACTTCCAAGAAGAAATAAATATTCATTTCTATGCTACTAAAAGTGTATGATTCCAAATTGGCAGCCATCCCCCTGCCATCACCTGTACTCTGACCAACAGCGCCTGATATGCCCTCATCTCTTGCTATATAGACAGATGTGCTCTCCTGAAAGTTCCCTGCAAGCCCAGGGCCAGCAGAATTCAGGCTCTGGCTGCCAGTCTCCTTCTTAACCCAGCAGAATTCCCACAGAATTCCCAGGGTCAAGTGAGTATAAATTTTCAGTTATATAAGATGAATAATACATTCTGGAAATCTTCTGTCCAATCTCATGCCAGTAAATAACCATACTGTCTGAACACTTAAAAATCTATTAAGAAGAGATCTCATGGTAATTGTCCTTATTGCAATAAAATAAATAAAAATTAAAACTAATAAATTAGCACCCCAATATTCTCCATTCTGTCACTCTACCCTATTTTCTTCATCACACCTAGCACTCTTTAGGAGAATACACTGTAAGAGAAATATAGCATAAACTTCATACTTGTGGTTACCTTAAAAAATGTCAAAAGAAATGAGTAAAATTAATTTTAATATTCTATTTTATTAAAACCAATATATGTGAAATATTATCATTTCAACATATAACTAATATGAAATTATTAATGAGATATTTTAAATTCTTTATTTTCTACTAAGTCTTTGAAAACTGGGGCATAATTAACAATGACAGTATAATCTCAATACAGATGCTAAGCTTGTCATACCAAATGCTTGATCTATATTCAGATTTCATAAAATTTTACAATTGAAAAAAATAGATTCATATACCTGAGTTGTTCCAAATACACTTAAAATTTTCCCAATGGCCAAATTATTGGAACTTGGGTAAAAAGTAATAAGAAAAATAAAATGTGATTTAAAGGTAAGTTTCCAAATCACAATGACCACCTATTAAACTGCACAACTCTAATATTTCTGCTTATTTTTTTTCTTCCAACTTGTGAGTTCATTTTCATTTATGCTTAGATCCCATCTATCTTTTCACTGCTTTATTCTCAGCACCAAGAATGATGATTAACACAAGCATTTAATAAATTTTTATCAAGTGATCACAGAAACCCACAGGCCAGAGATTCATATTTCTACAACAGCGTAGCACTATCACTAAAGACAAAATTGGCTGGCTTTAAATTCAGCCTTGCTGCCTACTAGCTATGGAAACACACACAACTTAGCCTCTCGGTGCCTCAGTCTCCTCATCTGTGGATGAAAGAAGTAATAGCACCTGGCATGGATATTGTGAGGGTCAAATGAGTTATCATTTCTAAAAAGCTTAGCAAGAACATGGCCTGACCTCAGAAGGACAGTGAGTTGCAGTCAATGATACCAGGTCCAGGGCCCTTGAGTTGTTTAAGATTTGCCCTGAAACATGCTCTTGGGTCATTTCTAGGCTGCTGCCCTGCCTGATCCTCTGAACCTCTGCATTTGTCCTCTATTTCTGAGTGGTCAGCCCTAGCTGCTGCCACCACTGTTCTCACCTATTATCCATGGCAGTACTGAAGGTCACTTCCCACTATTCACCCAGGGCCACTGGCCAGACTTGATGCCCACTCATGAACCTGGTCCCCACAACTGTACGTCCTCTACTGCAAGAAGGAGAGAGAAATAATGACTCCCTCCTCCCCTGGTAGGTTGTTGCGGAAGGCTCCCAGCACATTGTAGCTTTCCATGCTATTCTTTCAAATTCTCACACACACAGCTGTGCACACACCTCTAAGGCAGCTGGGTCAACATAGGCTACTGTGACTATAGCATAAACTGTATCTGCAGGATTTCTCTCAGGTACTGTTCATGGTCTTTGCCAAGACAGCTCACCAGGCTATATTCTCTGCTTCTGCATGAATTTGCTCTTCAAAGTTACACACATATCTCTTGATTATTTTATTCCCGTCCTCCCATGTTTGTATATAACAGAATTTCAGTGGTCAACATGGTCTAAATTCTTTTTACGGAAGGAGGGGTCTTGGCTGGGTCATGAGAAAATCAAGATCATTGCTTGTATATACATCATTGTGAAGAATTCAGCTACTTCTGGCAGATAGTGAGAATCAATGAATATTTGTGAATTAAGGAATGGTGAATAAATGATGTTCTTAGGGCCCTGTGTACCTCACCTGGGTGAGCAGCCATATTCAGTTGTCTCTTAGACTCAATCTCACGCTGATACCTGTGTCATGAGCATCCCCCAAAATAAACACCATAAAGGCCTTGTGTTTAAACAGTTTCCAGGAGACAGAGGTGACAGATGTACACAGATGACTAGAATGCGAAAGGTCTAGAGAGGGAAACCAGCTTGGCTCAGGAAGATGCATGTATGGGTAATGAACTGAAGCAGAAAATGTCATGGAGGGTGGGATTATAGAGAACCGGGTTGAAACCCTACTCCATGACTTGGTAACAGAGTAACCAAGGGCAAGTTATTCCCCACATCTCTCCTTCTGTGAAAGTTTATTGTTGGGATTCATTCTCTTCTCTAACTCTGGTCCTTCTTCGCCCTTCTGAGTTAGAAATGAACAGGCTGGTTCTCTCCCTGAACCCTCTAAAACAGCTTAGAAAAAGATCTTTTTCATGGGTGTTACATTTAAATAGCTTACCATTAAGGAACGACAATATCTTAGTGAAGTTTGTAGAGAATTTTTTCTAAAGCTGATATAGTTCTGAAAAAGAGAACATCAATCTGACCTAAAAGTAATTTGCTCTACAACGGTATAGTTTTTCTTTACATACCAAAAATGTATCTCCATGATTATAAAAACTTAAAGAATTTTTTCTTGTTGTAATCTTCTGTACTATTAGCAAAAGGCAATTTTGGTAGAAAGAGGTATCTACTCTTCAGATAGACCATGTTTAGACCATGCTTCCATTTTGGTGAGTGATATTTTTGTCCTCTGCCAAGAAAATGGAGTTATTAAAATTAGCTTAAAATAAAATCTGACACACATATGAAAATAATATATAAACAAAACAGAAACACGTGCGTCTATCTTATCATGGTCTGAGGTGATCAAGTTGACAGCAATCTCTTCAACTTTGTGAATGCCAATGAATTTTCCCCCAGCCTGTCACACAGTCCTAACTTGTCACTTCACTCCATTTTCTTTCCTCTCCAGGCCAGTTATTTCATATTTTCTATAAAGGGTTTACTTGTGTCACATCTGAGAGATATGTTGAAATCTGACCCTGAAGGACCTCACACTATGGCCTTACTTGTAAGTAGTGTTGCTGCAGATATAATTAGCTAAGATGAAGTCATACTGGAAAAGGGTGGGCCCCTAATCCAATTTGATTGATTTCCTTATAGAAAGAAGAAAGCCACACAGAGGAAATATGTCAGATGACATCCCCTTCCAGAGGACTGGGGTAATGAATCTATAAGCTAAGGAATTTCAAGGATTGTCAAGAAGCCACCAGAAGCTAGGAAGAGGAGAGGAAATGTTCCCCAGTGGGATGCAGAGACAGCATGACATCTTGCTTTCAGACTTCTGTAACCTCCAGAAATATGAGACAAGTTTCTGTTGTACTTGGTCATGGCAGCCCTAGGCAACAAACACACTTCTTCTAACTCTCATAACACCCATCATCCATTCAGCTTCTCAACATCTATTATGATGGGCTAATATGCTTCAATGAGAAAATAAAAGTTTCATAATTGTAAAGGAATATTTGCATGACTCCTCCCAAGTTATATTGGTACCTTCCTTCCTGTTTCAATGAATGCAGTGTTCCTGCTCCAGTCTCAGGAATCCCTTCATCCACCTTAGGCACTGGGCCACACCCTCAACACCTACTCAAGAACTTTGCTCCTGAGACATCAAAATGTTCCTCCCTAACTGCATCATTCTATCAGCAAAAAGACAAAATTGTGTTAAAAGAGAGTGTCAAAAGTGTTAAAAGGGAGAGAGGAAAAGATCGGGGAGAGAGGGAAAGAAAAAGAGCAAGCATGCAGGAGGGAAGAAAGGAGAAGAAATGAGAGGATTCTTAAGAAAGATTATATAAACATCATGTGTGCAGACTTGAGATTTTTTTTATTTGTTGTGGGAAAACTATGACTAAATAGTCCTAAAACACTAGAGTCTTAATATATTGAACAAAATGAAAGAAACTTTGTTTATAAAACTTACAACCATGAGTTTAATGACTAATAGAGCCAAATAGTTCAAGCATCTTTATCCTTTAGGCCCAGACACAATAGCCACATTCAATTGAAATTGAAATTTGCATCCTTAATTAATATCTCCTGGTATGGTAGGAGACAACCAACTCAGCTGCTTGGCAGGGATTTTGCAGAAACCAACCTCTTTTGCTCTGAGATTCCATGTGTATTGAATAAAAAAGAACTGGAGTTAATGGAACAGTTTACTTTTTCAAGTCCATATTTTTCAGAGTGAAGATTATCAGTGGCTTCTCTTACATTTACCAGAGGCACTCACACCTAACTCCCCTCAGTGGGATTTTCAAGTCCCCATTACCCTGTTATTAGGCCTATGTGACCACAGCTCACTGTGAGAGGAAAACCACAGGCACTGCTTGTTTTCAAGTCAAATCACTGTAATTACATTTAGTCTGTCATTTGAAGTTTGGTCCTCAATGAGAATTGAGAAGCAGCATCATTTTAAAGAAGTATCATTGACGTTAGAGCCAGACCAAAGTGTCCGCTCGGCCATTTACAGCTAAAGCTCTGTTATTTTACTTGGAAAATATAGAAGATAATCCCAACTTGAAAGTATATATATAAAGTCTCCAGTATGATGCATATTCAGTAAAGGAAAATTTTAAGTTTTTCATCATTTTTCAAATGTAAAAGTGGAGACAAGTATATTTCTGGTCTATCTATCTATCCGTAATGGTTCTAAACTGTTTCTGAGCCAGTTGGAGCTGATGAACCATTTTAGGTTCTAGAAGCTTATAGTTGTATTCACAGAAAACTGAACTATCATTTCCAGGAATCCATTACCATCATTTTGATGACAAAGAAGCAATGGAATTGACTAACTGGCTAAATCTCAAACAACTTCATCTGGTTACTTTGGCATTCCCCCCCACACACACACCTATGTTGAGGTTATCATTGACAAATAAAAAATTGTATATATTTAAGGTGTACAATGGTATTTTGTGTGCATACATGCTGTGAAATAGTTACTACTATCAAGGTAACTTAAGATTTACTCTCTTCACAGATTTCATCCATATAGTACACTACAACTATAGTGACCATGCTATACATTAGGTCTTTGGAAATTACTCATCTTACAATTGAAAGTTTGTTGACCCTTTAACCAACATTTCCCCACTTGAGCATTTTCTAAATCAGATCTCTCAATCATATTTTCCTAGAAGGGCTCTGAGAATGGAGGCTATCTGCCACACCCTCATGGATATAGCCAGACAGTGCATAATTCCATGAGAGTACCTATGTAACTCCAAATCCTCCAAGAAGGCAAATCACAATGCCATTGAGACCATAAATAATATTACAAGGATAGTCTTTAATTAAAAAAAAATCTTACATAAATCTTAGTATCATGTCATGCAAAATAAGTGCCTGATGTCATATCATTGCTGCTCATGACACACTAGATTGTGGCCATATCGCCCATGGAAAACTGCTGCACTCAATGCTATAAAACACCTAATAACTTAGCAGTACAAGACCTGTTGCTTGAAGAGTGAAAGGATAAATAATTATACATGAATGAAAGAGACAGACTAAGAATGTTTAGGCATCGATGATCTGATTGGAGGGCTGTGTAATGATGTGCTTGGTAATGCAAATTAATGGCACCATGCACTGATATCCACACGGAAACAATCTATGCCAAGAGAAAAAAAAGTGTCACCATTTCCTCCCAAGTTCATCACAAGTATCATTCTGTGTGTGCATACAATATTTAGAAGGTGCTGAACTCAGATTCCTGACTCAGCTGTTTTTCCCAGTTTCTTTCAGACACTATTCAGTTCATCTGCTAACCATGACAGTGCAAGAAAAGATCAGCACTTTCATTATGTAACCTTTATATTAGTTGGCCATTGTAGGAGCACCCTCCATACCTTCAACCCTTCCCTTCCCTCTTTCCCCATTCTATGCTGATGGACTGTGCACCTGACAGATCGGTACCCCATTGGTTGTAATCTCAGGGCCATGATTGGTGCGAGGACTGTCCATAAGCTGTTGTACTTTCTGGAATAAACAAGTTCTGCATCTCACTCTGGCAGAGCAGTCTTACCAGCCCCTCTAGTCTGGGTGAATTGGCTCCGCAACCGTCCACCCCATACCTCATCCTGCAGGACCCCATTTTATCCTTCCTGAGGACCCCTTACTTTCGTCCCTCAGCACCCCAATTCATTGGCAAACCCACGCAAAGCACGACATAAAACAAAAGGCCATAAACAAAATTATTCACATGATTTGTCAAAACAAATATTCTTTGTGCATAAAGATAAAAATTTAAAACAAATTTTCCCATCTTTATAAGTTATAGTATTAAACTGTCAAATAAAGCTGAAAATCTGAGATTCAAATACATCACAATCCTAGCTCTAAGCTTTCTGTTTTTTGGTTTGTACCTTTGCCTGCTTTCAATTTTAACCTAGTCAAAGCCCAAGAGGATTAGTCCTCATCTCATGAGAATGACTGTTTAAAGTATCATTTATCATCACCTCTACATGCATAATAAACTCCTTATTTTATTTAAGAAACCAGGTGTAATGTTACCACAGACTCAAACTAGAAATCAGACTCCCAAGTGGGATATGTTTTCCTTGATGCTTACGCAAAATTCCCATTATGCCAATGGTACTCAGAGTGCCCATTAAGAATATAGCCCTAAGTGTTCATTTATGAAAGCTTCTTTTTCTGAAAAAGAAAGACTTTTTAAATGATATTCATTTTTGGTAAATGAAAAGCATTAGAAATCATCATCGTTGGTAATTGTACCATCATTTTCACAAAAAACGTTAAATCTCATTTGCTTCTGGAGATCTGGATTAAATAAAACTCTCATTTGGGGGGATGCTACACCATTGGGTATGCATTGTTTCTAAGTTCATTCTGTAAGCAGCTTAAAGGATTTCTGATATAATTCAACATTTCAGACATTTAAGATCCATAGCACTTTTTAAAAAGTGCTTTAACTCCATGTCTTGTCCTTTTTCTTTTCTCATTTGTTTCTTTTTAAAATGAGAAATGTATTTACTTGCTGAAATGAACCATAAACATTCTAATAATTTTCAATTATTCCATAAGGGTAGCATCTGGCTATTTACATCAAAAGGCAAAAATGTGGTATTCATAAGAGATTATAAATAATATATATTTTAGATCAGATGAATTCTCTGTCTATGAAGTTTCCACTCTGCCACCTACAGTGAATACATAAACTTTAGAGATTAAATATTCTCTAACCATATAAATTCCTATTACTCAATATGTAATATAGTTCTCCAAATTAATTAACACTTTATGTTGCAATTACATGGAATTCCATAATATACTAATGAGTATACTTTTGTATACTGAATGGAGTCTCTTCATGAGAAAAACTACTCCCAGGGGATCAAGTAAGAATTTAGCACACTAAAACAGTCACCAAATGATTGTTTAGTGGTCTAAAGCAATTACTTCATTTTCCAAACATAACTACCTTGTTTCTGAGAGTGTTTTAGCCTTCTGGGAGAAGCAGTCCAGTAAGTTTATATTAAAGTCATTTGTATTAATGTTCTTTATCCTCTTTTTCTTCCTCTATTTGTGTTGAAGACCTATTATAGATACTCCTTTGCGCAGATAAATTAATTAAAACCAGTGGGATTTTTGTATATATTTGTATGCCTTTGAAAATTTCAAGAATCAAAAAATCTGACTCAAATATTTCTACCTGAAACTACTGAATTCTGAAATTTCCACTTGAGAGAGTTGCATAAACCTCTCCCATGACACTGCCCAGGCCTGCTCCCGTCCTTCCACTCCTGTCTTCCACAGTGGAGCCTTCTTTACTTCAGTTGGCAACTCTCATTCATGTGAAAGGGAGAACAATTCATTAAATTAGTTCATATAAATGTTAAGAAAGGGGTTCCCTATCTTTACCAACTCTCCCCTCCCATATGAAATGTGACCAACAAATATTTGTTGAATGTACAAACTCACTGTGAGGTTTTATCTTTTTAATCAAAATGAATAATTCAGTAGACTAATGGGACACACACACATACACAAGACACACATATTTATTAACATTTGTCAGAGGTCCATTTTAGAGTCCCCTCTGACATAGCAGACCTGGCTCAATTTCCCCTTCTGCAAAATGAAGATAATAATAATGTCAACCTCACAAGTTGTAGGAGGCACTAAATAAACTACTACATTTAAAGAACACTTAGATTAGTACTTGGCACAACTTAAATGCAATTTGTATGATTCTTAGAGCCAATAATTCTTTTGGGCTGATGTGCTCAATATGTGCATATATATTCCTCTTATCGAGGATTCAAGTTATGGAAAAAGGTGGATTACACTCTAAAGCTGAACTACTTGCCCTCTGTAAAGCATCCATTATCCATTAGGTCTTTGATGGATACAAGCACAGGTACTCAAGAAAAATTATGCTTGAGAGGACCAGAGATTAGCAACATGTGTTCAGATTTCCCTTCACCTATTTCTCAGTGTTTGGGAGGAGGAGAGTCTTTAAAAGTGATAAAAAGCACATAACAGATGTGTATAAGATGATAACACATGTCATCTTATACACTTTTAAGTATGCATTTTAGTAGTATTAGCTATATTCACATTGTTCCCCATCATTGTGAATCAGACATTCAGCAGATCTCCAGAAATTTTTCAAATTACTAACTAAAGCTTCTTACCCATTAAACAATAAGTGTCCATTTCACAGCTCCTTCCAACTCTGGTAACATTCTACTTTCTGTTTCTATGAATTTGAACTATTTTACCCTATATAAGTGGAGACATACAGGATTTGTCTTTTAATGACTGGCTTCATTCACTGAATGTGATAACCTCAAGGTGCATCCATACTCTAGTATGTGACAGGATTTTCTTTCCTCTTAAAAGTTTAATAATAGTTAGTTGTATGCATATACTACATTTTCTTCATTCAATTATCTGCCAATGAACATTTAGGTGGTTTTTATCTCTTGGCTGTTGTAAATAATACAGGAATACACATGGGAGTGTGAATATATCTTCAAGGCACCAGTTTTAAAGTTTTTTGGAAATATACCCAAAGATGGAACTGCTAGATCATATGATAGATCTATTTTTAATTTTTTGTGGTTCTGTCCTACTCTTTCTCATAGAAATTGCACATTTTGTAATCTCTATAACAGAACTCAGAGGTTCCAACTTCTCCACAGCTTCCCCAACACCTGCTATTTTTTATTTTTTTGTAGTAGCCATCCTGATGCACTTTGAAGTGATACCTCACTGTGCTTTTGATTTACATTATTCTGATAATTAGAAACTTGAAGTACCTTTTTATAGCCCTATTGATAATTTACATGTGATGTTTGAATTGTCTATTCAAGTCTCATGCTTAGTTTTTAATTCAGTTGTATTTTTTTATTGTTGTTGAGATGTAGGATTTTTTATGTTCTCAATATTAACCCCTCATCATAGATATGATTTTCAAATATTTCTCCCATCCTATAGGTTGCCGTTTTACTGTGTGAACTATGCCCTTTGATGCACAGAAATTTTGAAGTTTATATAGCACCATTTGTCTGTCTGGGGCCTTACATTCTGTAATATTTTCTTTTTTCCTTTTTTCTTCCTTTCTTGGTACTGGAAGGGACTTTGCACATACTAAGCAAGCCCTTCACCACTTAAGCCTCCAGCCTCCAGCCTCCAGACTCTTGTAATTCATACTGAGTTAACCTTTGCATATGGTGTAAGGATCTAACTCTGTTCTCTAGTATGAGGACAGCTGCTTTTCCCAGTACAATTTTTTAACTTTCCCATGGAATGAATTTGGCACCCTTGCCTGGGATTTCTGTTCTATTCCATTGGTCTGTTGTCTGGTTTATACTAATACTACAATGATTACCATAGCTTTGTAACACATTTTGAAGTCAGAAAGTGTAAGTCCTCCAACTTCTTCTTTTTCAGTATTGTTTAGGCTATGTGGGGCCCTTTGAGAATCCATATGAAGTTTAGTATGGTTTTCTCATTCTGAAAAACATACTGTTGGGATTTTGTTGAATTCCTTGACTACTTTGGGCAGTATTGACATATTAACAGGATTAAGTCTTCCAAACCATTAACACAGCCTATCTTGCCATTTATTTGTGTCTCTTTTACTTTTGGCAATATTTTGCAGTTGTTAATTATTCTGGCTAGCATTTCCAGTACTGTCTATTGTTAAGTGGTGAGTGTGGGCATCCTTGTCATGTCTCTGGTCTTAGAAAAAAATCTTTCGGTCTTTCACCCTTGGTATAATATTGTCTGTGAGCTTTTCATATTTGACCTTTGTTATATTGAGATAGTTTCCTTCTATTTCTAGTCTGTTTGATTGTTTCTATCACAAGAGAATATTGAATCTTGTCAAACTTTTCATGTATAAATTGGGAAATTTATATGGTTCTGTTAATTTTTGTATGTGGCGCATACAAAAATTCCTTGCATTCCCAGAATAAATTCCACTCAGTTAAGGTATATAATTCTTTCACAAGCTATTAAATTTTGTTTGTTAATACTTTGCTGAAGGTTTTTTCATCTACTTGCATAAGGGATATTAGTGTAGAGATTTAGTATCTTGGATTTGATATCAGAATAAGATAGTCTCATAGTTTCAAGTATTCACTCCTCTTCATTTTTTTTAAAGACTTGAAGGAGAAATTGGTGTTCATTCTTCTTTAAGTGCTTGGTGAAACTCTCCAATGAAATTATATGATCCTAGGCTTTTCTTTGTTGGCAAGTCTTATTTCTGTGAAATAAATACTTATTTCTGTGAAAGTTTTCTTTCCTTTCTGATCATATTTATTTAAATATTCTTCCTTTTTGACTCTAGCTAAGGGTTTGTCAGTTTTGTTGTTCTCAAAGAATCAAGTCAATTTCATTGATTTTTTCTGTTGTTTTTCTATTCTTTATTACATGTATCTCTGCTCTAATCTGTATTATTTCCTTTCTTCTGTTAACTTTGGATTAATTTTTTTTCTTTAGTACCTTGAGGGGTAATGTTAAATTGTTGATTATACTTTTTATAATTTCAATTTTTTTCAGTTTGCTAACACTTCTGTGGGTCTCTATCCAGAAGAATGGCCCATGTGCCCTTGAGAAGAATACATTATTTGCTGCTGTTGGGTGAGGTATTGTGTGTGTATCTGATAAGTCCAATGGCCTATAGTGTTGTTTAAGTCCTCTATTTTCTCAGTGACTTCTATCTATTAATTAAAATTGGTCATTTAATAATCTCCTTTTATTATTGTTTTACTGTCCACTTCTCCCTTCAGTTCAAGTAATGTTTTTGTTTTACATATTTTGGAGTTCAGATCTTTTGTGTGCACATATCCACAATTGTTATATCTTCTTGGAGAACTAACCCTTTTCTCATTGTATAGTCTCATTTTTCCTTGGTACTAGTTTTGTTACTTAAAGCCTTTAGTAATCCCCATCTCTTTTCATTGCCACTTATTTAGAATATATTTTTCTGTGCCTTCATTTTCAGCTTATGTGCATTGCTAAAGCTAAAGTGGACAGCATGCAGTTGGATCTTATTTTATTAAGCATTTAGCTGATCTGTGTGTTTGGATGGAGGAGTTCATTCGATCTATTTAAGGCATTTACAAATACAAAAAGGCTTACTATAGCCTGTGTGAATTATTTTCTAATGTTTCATCTCTTTTTTGTGTCTTCTTACTTCTTTTACTGTCTTCCTTTGTATTCTTGTTAATTTTTTATAATAACAAGCTTTGTTTCTTTCTCATTTCCTCTTGTGTATATTCTGTAGTTATTTTCTTTGTGGTTACCATTATGATGATATGAAACATCTTAAAATGTTAACAATCTCTTGTAAACTGATCATTTACTTTCAATTGTATATAAAAACTTTATTCCTTTATAGCTCTATTCACATGCACTTTATATTACTGACATCACAAATTATTTTTATACATTACATACTCATTAACATTGATTTATGGTTTTTAATGCTTTTGTCTTTCAAAAAATATGCCAGAAATAAAAGATTCATGTAACCAAATTGCAATAATGCAGGTTATATCTGTTCATGTACTTACCTTTTCTAGGGAGTTTTACATTTTCACATGCTTTCACACTGCTTTCTAACATCCCTGTATTTCAACTTGGGGATCCCCTTTACCAATTTTGTATCAAGAAGGTCTGGTGGTTAGAAGCTCTCCATTTTTATTTATTTAGGAAATTCTTAATTTCTACTTCTTTTTTGATGAACAATTTCCTGCAGATGGTGTCCTTGTCTGGCAGTTTTTTTTTTTTTCTTCATCACTTCGAATATGTCATCCTATCACCTGCCAGGTTTCTGCTGAGAAATCTGCTAGTAATATTATAGAGGTTCCTGTGAGTGTGATGTCACTTTTCTCTTGTGGTTTTCAAGATTCTCTTTGTCTTTAACTTTTGGTAGTTTGATGATAATATATGTGTAGGTCATGACAGATTTTCCATAATTAGAGAATATTAAGCTACTTTAATTCAATATCAAGTAGCTTTTTTTGTCTATCAAATCCAGGACTTCATGCATGTTTGGCAAATGCTTTACATTGAGTTGTACCATTAGCCCCAGTTTCTTGAGTTTGTATGCTCTTTTATTTCCCTCAGATTTGGGAAAGTTTTGGCTATTATTTTTTTCCCATAGTTTCTGTGCCCATTTCTATCTTTATTCCCTTTCTGGAATTCCAATAATGGAAATATTTTTGGCTTAGTGTTATGTCGTAAGTCTCTTCAGTTCTTTTTACTTTTATTTCATTGTTTTTCTCTTTGATGATTTCAAAAACCTGCCTTCAAATTCATTGATTCTTTCTGCTTTATCAAGTTTACTGTTGACTTTCTCTAGTGAGCTTTTTTCAGTAGTATCAGTCAGCTTCTTAATTTGTATGTGGTTCCTTCTTATAGTTTCTCTCTTTGTTAATATTCTCATTTTGTTCATGTATTACTTTTCTGACATGTTTTATTTGTTTATCTGTTCTCTTTTAGTTCGCTAAAAATCATTAAAATAGTTATTTTAAGTTCTTTGTTGTAAGATCTGCACTTTTTTAGAGTCACTTTCTAGATACTGTTTTGCTCCATTGATTATGCCATGTTTTCTGTTTCTTTGTATGCTCAATGATCTGTTGCTGAGGTTTGAATTTTTGGACAACTACTACCTCTCCAGATTTACAAACTGTTTGTATACAAAAGAAAACCTGCAACAATTTGCTCAACTTTAGGTTCTGGAACCACTCAAATGGTTTGTGGAGATATGTCTTCTCTGGACTTGTGCATGTGTGTTTAACTATCTTGATTTCTCAAGCAACTTTCCCTAGTTTTTCACAGGAAGCTTTAGATTCTTGCTCCTCCAGGTATCTGCTTGCAGAACTGCATATTCTCTGTAGCTCTAACATGCTGAGGCCCATTTCTGTTTTTAGTGGCTTCTATAATTATACCACCATTCATATCAGTGTTCCCAGTCATGTAATACAGAAATAAATCCCTGGGGCAGCAGCCATGCAAGCCAGAATAGTTGATACACAGTTCACTGTTTTGTTTTCATCCTGAGGGAGGAGCCACGGTGTGGAAAATTTCCTCCCAATTGCACCAGTGTACCAAGGAAAGAGAGTGTTACAAGTGTACAAAATTTTTCTTTCAATGAAGTCCCTTGGTTATGGGTTATCTTGGGTACTTAAGTTTGGTTTCTTGATTTCCCACTAAGGTATCTTGGTCCCAGTAGCATTAATTCAGTATCTATGCAGAGGAATGAGGACATGGAACCTCTTCCATTTTCCTGATTCAAAATCAGTTTTGATGCTTACTCTCTTCCTCCAGAACTTGAAGTGCTATATAACCTCAGGAATCAGTTTCATGCCCTATTCTACTCATCCATCAAGTATCATCTGTACCCGTAGATTTAAATGCCATTCTAATGCTCATTGCTCCCAAACTTATATCTACAGTATTTATGCCTATTATATGAGGTATTGTCAGGGATATCCAGCTGCCTAGTTTACATCTGCACTGGGTTCTGTCACAGAATTTCCAAAAGTAATGTGTCCAAATGGAGTTTATAATTTGTCTCCATGTCTTTCCCATAATAGAAGATAAAACCATCACCCACCTGATTTTTTAAGCATGAAATCTAGAAGTTATCAGTGATATCTCTTTAGTCATGATCATTCATCTTATCTTTCAAAAACTCAGTGAATTCTGTTACCAAAACATGATTTTTAAATCCTTATTGCAATCACCTGAGTTCCAAGATCTTGTCTTGGTTACTATAGTGACTTCCTAATTTATTCTCTAATTTCATTCCCTAAACATAACCAAATGCATTTTTATAATAGCCAATTTCAAAAGTTTTATCTCATAACTTTATAATTCATTGAACAAAATCAGCAACCAAGAAATAAAATTATTTTATAGCACATAGCCTTTTTTAAAAAATATCTTTAGTCAGACACAATACCTTTATTTTATGTGTTTATTTTTATGTGGTGCTGAGGATTGGACCCCGTGCCTCACATGTGCGAGGCAAGTGCTCTACCACTGAACCACAACCCCGGCCTGCCCGTAGCCTTTTGCTTTTAATATTGAGCCATCTATCCACTAATAGTCCCATCTAGCCGTAGTAACAGTCTAAGAGTTCAGCATCAAAGACATTAGGGAAGGCTATGACAACACTATCAAATAGCTAAAATTTTGGTCCACAAAAAAAGTGCATATTACACCATTCAGAGTTTCATGAAGCACAAAATATCTGAACCATTTATTGAAAGGGGAAGAATTTGATTTTAACCACATACTGGGACACTTGCTTGGATTCAAACATGCTCAGTGAGAAGCAGTTTTAAGTTGCCCAAAGCTGAGCAGCAATGTTTCAAGTCCTTTTGCACAACACAAGGTAGACAGAATTCAGTGTAGACTTCAAAACATAACCATGCAAAACAATTTAAAATGTAGACCCTCCTTGATTCTGCACACATTCAGCAATATCTTTTCCTGTAGGAATCACATGGTCCCACAAGGCACCTGTAAGTGTCTTCACACTGTTCTATGACACGCATTTGCTTTGGTTCACAAGTATATTTGCATGCAGAATTCATCTTCAATACTTTTCTATTCCCCCAAATAATGCAAAATAGCTTTGTGATTTTTACATCAAAATTTCTAAACAGGTCCTGAATCAAATGATGTAAAAATGAAACCATTTTTATTGGTTTCTAAAACCAAACTTCTAAGTGATATCAATATGTTTATTTGCTTTCCACTTTTCACACTGCAAACTTAGTGCTTACTAAGCAGTTATAGGTAAATTTTTAACTTCATTGTAGAATAATCATTAAGCCAGTATGTAGCATAGTACAAAAGTTGAACACTTGGTTACCTCTACGTCTGATCATAGAAGGCAAGAATGGGAAGTGAACCAGTTTGTAGAGCACTAGACTGTTTATGGTTTACCTATGGAGACTGCCACTCAGTTGTAGATGCTCCAATCAGAGACATCTTTTTCTATTGCATTACCACTCCTCCATACTGCTTCATAAGATATGCCTTTACTTTATTCCAGAAGGACCTCACATTATGAAATTATATGAATATGGTTTTAGTATGTGTCCTCCTTGAGGATTCATGTGTTTGTACTTGGTCCCTAGCATGGTAATGTAGGTGATGATAGAATCTTTAAGAATTGGGGCAGCCGGGTGCAGTGGCGCAAGCCTGTAATCCCAGCACTTAGGGAGGCTGAGACAGGAGAATCGCAAGTTCAAAGCCAGCCTCAGCAATGGCGAGGCACTAAGCAACTCAGTGAGATCCTGTTTCTACATAAAACACAAAATAGGGTTGGGGATGTGGGTCAGTGGTCGAGTGCCCCTGAGTTCAATCCCCAGTATTAAAAAAAAGAAAAAAGAAAAAAAGAATTGGGGCCTACAGGAGCAGACAGATTCTCAGCTGAATTCTACCAGAATTTCAGAGAACACACACCAATCTTCCTCAAATAATTCCATGAAATAGAAAAGGAAAGAACCCTTCCAAACTCATTCTATGATGCTAGTATCACCCTGATACCAAAACTAGACAAAGATACATTAAGAAAAGAAAACTTCAGACCAATATTCCTGATGAATATTGATGCAAAACTTCTTAATAAAATACTGGGAAATTAAATACAAAAATATATTTATAATGTACTATGATCAAGTGGGTTTCATCCCAGGGATACGAGGTTGGGTCAACATATGGAAATCAATAAACATAACTCATCACATTGATAGACTTAAAGCCAAGAATAATATGATTATCTCAATAGATGCAAAAAAAGCGTTTGACAAAATTCAGCATCCATTCATATTTAAAACACTAGAAAAACTAGGGATAGTAGGAACATACATCAACATTTGTAAAAGCTTTATATGTTAAACTTAAGGTTAACATCATTCTAAATGGAGAAAAATTGAAAGCATTCCCTCAAAAACTAGAACAAGACAAGGATGCCCTCTTTCACCACTTCTATTCAACATAATCCTTGAAAGTCTATCCAGAGCAATTACAAGAAAGAAATTAAAGGGATATGAATAGAAAAAGAAAAACTCAAACTATCCCTATTTGCCAACAATATGATTCTATGTTTAGAAGACCCAAAAAACTCCACCAGAAAACTCCTACAACTCATAAATGAATTCAGCCAAGTTTTTGGGTATAAAAAATTAGCAACCATAAATCTATTGCAGTCCTATACATCAGTGATGAATCAACTGAAAGAGAAATTAGGAAAACTACCCTATTCACAGTAGCCTTCAAAAAAAATCAAACATTTGGGAATCGATCTAACAAAAGAGGTACAAGACCTCTACAATGGAAACTCAGAACACTAACGAAAGACATTGAAAAAGACCTTAGATGATGGAAAGGTCTCCCATGTTGGATAGGCAGAATTAATATTGTCAAAATGGCCATACTACCAAAAGCACTATACAGATTTAATACAATTCCTATTAATATTCTAATGATGTTCTTGTAGAAATAGAAAAATCAGTCATGAAATTCATTTGGAATAATAAGAGACCCAGAATAGCCAAAGTAATCCTTGGTGAGAAAAATAAAGTAGAAGGCCTCATAATACCAGATCTTAAATTATACTACAGAGCTACAGTAACAAAAATGGCATGGTATTGTCACCAAAACAGACATGAAAACCAATGATACAATCATTTTAAAGGCAACAACATCAAAGCTTTAGTTTGCTAACAACATCAAAGCAAACTAAAGCAAGATAATAATTTAAAGAATATAGAAGTCAGCTTCCTCTATAAAATTATCAATAACTAGTAATAGCATCATTTAGGTCCAGTAGCTTCTAATAGACTGTGGCAGTACAAAGATAGTTTCATTGTTTAACATGATTTTGTTCTATTGCTTAGTATGATTTCCTTTAATTTGTTAACTTTTCATCCATTAAATTAGTATTTGTTGAGTACCTACCATATAAAGCTGGGGGTTATGTTGCAAAGATGAAGAGAATATTTTTAATAAGAATCTAACAATTTAATTGGAAATTTAAGGCATATCTAAATATGTGCACAACTAGCCCATGCAGTACTGAAGGAAAGGAAAAAATGTGAACTGCCCTCTGGAATGATGCCACCTGGAGCAGGTGGTTTCAGAGCTGAACCTGGAAGGAGGAATAGGATTTCAGACAGGGCTGGTAAGTTCATAACATGCAGATTCTTGAATAGGCCAGAAGGTAACAAAGGGACATTTGTTTAGAGATCATAGATGTTGTGCATCAGTAAGGAAATATAAGTATTAATAGGAATGTTTTAAGAGGCACATTAGTGGAAGGCCAATGTAATGTCAGCCCTTCATTTTGGTAGAAAATGAAGAATGTGGGTAGCTTTTGATTAGAGTAGTAACATAACCAATTCAGTCTTTAGGGAAATTCATTTTGGCAATGTGAGGTTGGATTTAAGAAAGGGGAGAAAAAGAACTAAAGTGACCAGTAAAAAAAATAAAATCAATGAAGTAGTCTAGGCATACAAGGATGAGACTAAGATAGTGAACATGGGATTGAACAGAATTTGTCAACAAAATAAAATACTTCCAGTCATCAATGAACATTTACAATATTACTGATAAATTATTAGTATAATCCTATGTGTAATATTCTTCTCCCTAAATGCCCTAATCAGATTATGCCAGAATTGCTCAACTAATACCAGAAAATGATCCATTCCTCATTAGAATTCTATGAAAAGAACTATGAGATTGAAGTGTTTCTTTTGCATGGATTTGTTCTCATGCCTAAAGTATCCCAAGGTACTAGTTAAAGAGTAGTCTCAGAAAATAACATTGAAGCACACTCCATTACTTTATTATATTTGCAGGCCACTGCATTTTAAGTATAGGTTATATTACACTAAGAAGAATCTCACATCTGCCAAGAGAGAAAAAAAAAGCCTCCACTGATTCACTGTCTTATGAGAATAGATCTTTCCAGGATCCTTTGCTTCCATCTGGAGCTCTGTACATGCACTTCAGAGAAATTCAAACCACTTCTTAAAAATGTATTCCCCACAGTGAACAACAGATTTTTAACTGAAGTATAATATTTATTCATAATAATGTAGATTCCATAACCCTATAGTTGGCTGAAGTTTTTCAAACTGAGCACACCTGTGCAATAGGAGTCAGGTCAAGGAGTAGCATCGCCAGCACTGCGAAGGCCTAGTCGCACTCTCATGCAGTCCCTACCTCCCCACTGAAGGGCAACTGACCTCCTGACTTCTAACACTGTAGCCTTTTTTAGTCATCTTTGCACTGCTATGAAATGAAATAATCTATATTCCTTTCTTTGGCTTTTTTTTGACTCTGTGGCTTGTGGTGTTCACCCCTGTGCTGTAAGTGCTGCCAGTCACATTTTTATTACTGCATCACATCTTATTGTGCAAGCATGCCATGATTTTATTTATGCATTGACATATAGCAGTAGTCAGAAAACTATGGCTCCCTAGACAGTTGGTAAATAATGCATTATTAGAACATGGTCGTGTCACATTGCTTATGGATGCTTTCATTTTACAATGGTAGAATTCACAAGGCTGTGTGGCCCTTAAACCTAAAATATATACCATCTTGCTCTTTACAGAAAAATTCTATCAGCCCCTGTTTATAGTATTCTGTTGTGTGACTATGTCACACTAGTGGGAATGTTCCATTTTAAACTATTACAATATCACATCTACAAACATTCTAGCTCATGGCTTTCAGCAGGCATATATACAGTGAAATTAGTGAGGCACAGGGTGTGTGTATACTCTTAGCATACACTGATGAACAGCTCTTCTAAGTGATTTTTACCAATGTACACACCCACTAGCAATATATAAATTCCAGTTGTTCAGTGTCCTTGCCTGCACAAAGTATCTTCCATCTTTTTAACTGTAGCCACTTTGAAGGATGTGCAATCTCAACGTGGACTCAATGCATTTCCGTGGTTGTCAATAAAATTGAGCTTCTCACTTGTGGATTGACTGGTCCTTCAGTCATCCTCTTTTGTGAAATATTCTTATTTAAATTGTAACAAATGTTTCATGTTTGGAGACATTCTTTTGACATCTTAGATCTCAGTCCTTTTTTGGACACATCTTGTGAATACCTCCCTCACTCCAGGGTCTGTCTTTCAATAGCATATTAGTGTTTCTCATGTTTAAGAAATACCTTCCTAAGAAATACCTGCCATGAAGGTGTTTTCCTCTGGAAAGGCTGATTGTTTACTATGCAACTTTTCTTTGCTTCATAATCTCCCTGATTTTACTATCCAATTTATACTTGTAATAATAATACCTCCAGAGTTGAAGTGTGGGTGTAATAGGAGGTAGAGTTCCAGATTTTTCCTCCTTCCACCTCTATATGAATAGTCAGTCAATTCAACAAGAAGACAAAATGAAAATACCATCCTTTTCCCACTGTGGCACTGGGTCTTCTTGGTGTAAAACAGGGAACATACAAATTTCGTAGGTTAGCTTTCTGGATTCTCTATCTTACTTTATTCATCTATTCCAGTGTCATTGATCACCCCTCTCTAATTATTCTATCTTGATACTTGGTAGTGAAAATCCTCTCTTGCTGTTTCTTCTTCAGGATTATTCTGGCTATCCTGGCCCTTAACAATATCATGCAAACTTTAGAATCTAGTTGTAAATTTACACACACACATACAAACACACACACACACACCTTCTAAGATTGTGATTGGGAATGCATTGACTTTATAACTAAATTTAGGTACAATATACATAGTTACAATTGTGGAGAGGATTTGTTATTTTGACAATCTGGACAAAAACACTTATTTATTCAACCTTATTAATACATTCGACAGGTTTTTGTGGGGCTTCTACTCGTTGAATAACAAGTTGGTAATTTCAAAGTTTTGAGAAAAATGAAGAAAAGTGAAAATATTCACAACAGAGAATCTACCAGAAGTTAGTTGGAAAGCTCAGATTTTTAACAACATTATTGAGAGACCAATGGAAGTAGGAGGCAAAAGACTACAGTGTAAAAATCTAAATAATTGGGATATCTTTACTGACGAGTTGTAAAGAAGACTGAAAAACACCGGTTGAAATTACATACTATTAAATCTAACCTGGGTAGAAAATAAAGACAGGAGTGATAGACATGTAGTGAGAGGGTGCAAGAGCTCTTGAAGTCCAAGAGCAGATGAGTGGGTGCAGCTAAAGAAAAGAGCTGGAGTGATCTGAAAGTGGGATGTTAAAGATTTCCATGGTGTGCAGTTGCAGGAAATGGCACATTCCAAAATATAGCACTGGTGTTAAAATAAAAGCTGCCAATGATGAGGAGGCCAAGGAAATAAGAAGCTAGGGAACTGAAGGATGAAGTGAGACAACATGTAAAATCTAGGGCAGAGGGGAAAGATAGTGAGCCAAGTGCCTCATCATTCAGTAAATGAAGAAAGCAATATAAAGATGGGGAGAGGGCAGTATCAAAGAAGGAAAGCTCATCTTCTGACTTAGTGCAAGACCATGAAAGAGCAAAGGTGTGCCCAAGTGTGGAGGAGCAGTGGTATGCTGGTGGTTTGGGTGGTAAGGTGCCCCCCAGCCTTTGAGATAAGCAGTCCTCACTGGAGGGGGATGAAGCACTTCCTTAAGCAGTGAGCCCTGGGGCAAAAATCCATGGTAAGAAGCAGAAGGATCACTGAGGGAAACTGACAGGGGAGAGGCCATGGCCTCAGGATCACAACCACCCTAGACAAATTGACGCATGTGCACATCAGTTCGCCTTAGGGTCACAGAATTGGCTCTAAAGCTGCTTCCCTGCATTCACATAGTGTTTTACAGTCTACAAAGTGAACCAGCTTTTTATGGTATTTGAGCCTCTAAGAGCTAAGCATAAAACTTAAGGAGCAACTTTTTGAAATACCATAAATGGTCTACGGCCATACTGCACTGAACCTGCCAGATCTCCTCTGAAATACCATAAATGGCATTTTTCATAATCTGCATGTTATGAAAATCAACTGTTTTACATGAGGTGTTTATAATATGCATATAAACAGAGATCATTATCTGTTTCTAAATCCTTTAATTACCATGTACCTGTTTTATTCGGTAGTGTACAAGTCATTTGTATCTTCTGTTTTCTCCTTAAAGAAAATTGATATATCTATGTAAGAGTAGTTTTATCAGTAGTAATCCTAATTATTTGGTTTTCTTTAGACATCCTTAAGGAGCACAAAATCTCTAAGAAGTTGTTCTGTCTCTATGTTCCTTCCAACTATACATTTAAAATAACTGAAGAACAAGAAATAAAAATTTTTCCAAGTGCTTTATATGTTAAGGATTAGGTTTTCCATGAGAAAATAAATTTAAAGTATCTAAAACTTATCTTCTCTAGGTGAATAAAATTTGACAGTGACTTAGAAGGGAGGTAGACTGATGTGATCAAATTTTATCAACAATAGGAAAGTCCTAGGACAAGCTCATGCATATCTTTGTGTTTGCTCATCACTCATTATTAGGATAACCCTGCTTTTTTCCCCTCACCATACCATGAAAATAAAAATAGTATTTGCAAAGTTTTCTTTCTTCCAAAAAAGGAGAGTGAAAACTCTGATCTCACAGTGAGACTATCAGGCTGATCACTACCTCTCTCCATTAAAAAACAATCAGTCCATATGTCAGGCAATATATTTTAACATACATTCTTCTGTATGGTCTTGGGCTTAAAGTATTATGAAAGAGAGTACAGAAAGGTTTTTATTTTCTTTTGGTTTTTAAACATCAGGTATATAGTCAGGACAAGCACAAGATCTACTATTTGTGGCACAATTATCCTTACACATTAGCTTTGTTTTCTTTCTCCCCTCACTAAAAAAAATAACAAGCCATGCATGCTGGTGGGCGTGCTCAACATGTGGCAGCCTGGACCAGGGCAAGGGCTGAGAGAATGGGCTTTTGTTAGTTTTCCTTTTTGTTTTTTTACAGGCTAGTCTTGACTACTACTTCCTTCTTTGTGCCTTATCTGTGGGCGAAATAATCCTCTGGAAAAATGAAGGGTAGCTTGACCTCTCATTTATCTCTGTCCAGAGTCCACTGTCACCAGACTGATGAAAAGTAGGGAAAGGGACCCGTCAGCAGAACTGTTAATTCCAAGATCGCTGTCTGCCTCGTTTTGTTTTGGGAGGATAGACTTTCTTTCTGTTAAGTGAACAAATTATTTTCTTTCTGTCCAGCTCAGGCTATAGAATGATTAGGGCCCCTGAAGAGTAAATTAGACTCTGATGACTGTGGTAACAGAGAAGCTGGAAAGTCAACAGCGTTGTTAAAATGAGACTTTCCTTCCAAGTGTCATTATGTGTACCAGAGCCAACTGTTCATGACAGCATTGAGAAACAGACCTGGATTGATAAGGCTCCATGTAGATTTATCCAAATCAAGAGGCAAAGCCAGCTGAGATATGAACCAACCAGACGGCACAGATCTGTGGAGACAAAGTTGGCCTTTGATTGGAATGCATAAATCAAACATTTGCCAAAATTTTGAATTTCTTCCTAAAGTTTAGAGTTTTGTAAAGGTATTTTACCTATTGATAACTTAAGTGATTTTCCAATATTTTCCTTCCTCTTAGACTACAAACCAGGAATATCTGTGAGCTCACAGATAGTAAAGGTAATTAAATATGTACAAGTATTTTTTTCTCTTAGTTTCATAGTTGATGTCTCTTTTAAACCAAGATTATTAAAAGACTGTACCAAAGTGGATCACAGAATAATCTAGTGACTGGTGTTATTATACCTTGATAGTTGAGAGGGTGTAGGGAGATGGGGTAAGAACGGAAAATATGAATACTGTCGAAAATAACAGCAAAGTGTTCCAATGATTAAAATGAGAAAAATACAATCATGTTCTTCTTTGGGGAAGAAGGAGTTAAAAAGACATAATCCTCATTTGAAAGATTTTATATATATATATATATATTTTTTTTTTTTTTTTTTTGGTACCACTTGTCAACAGTGGCTATTTCCGAGTAGCAAGATCATGGTACATTTTTATTTTTTTGTTTCTTTGTTTTTAACTCTTACAACACAATTAACAACCTAACTAGTACCAATTCTTTTGTAGATTATGGATCTGGAGGGTAAATCTTAAAGAGGTATATTTTTAACATTAGTTTTAGTATGTCTGTAAGATAGTGACACAATGGGCAAGTTTAAAATTTACAATAATTCTAAGTATTAAAAGTATATTGATGATTTTTAAATGTGGAAAATTTTCTGTTTACTTGAAAAAAACCAAGTTCTGTTTATTTAAACTTTAAAATGTGAATAAAAGCAAAAATCAGTAGCTGTTTATGTCTTTCAAACACAGCTCTATGAGTCTGTTTCCAAGAAACAATTTTCTCTTAGTGACCACTGCAAAAGAATTTTAAAAAAGGTCCTGTCATAAAAATATTGCACTTTGTGTATCCCTTGGGCAATTAGTTGAGTCACTTCCCAAAGACGAGAAGACCAGAATTCTCATAAAAGTCCACTGTTGACTCACTAAATGCTTATGGTGAGGCCTTTCTCCTATGTGCCTTTCTTAAGAAAAAAAGACTGCTTGCATTTATCTCATCTATATCATCTACTGGACAGAAACTAGGCCATTTCAGTATCATCACATCTGAAAAAAAAAAAAACTCTGAAAAAGTCAAGGAGACTTTATATTCACTTTGAAATATGAGGTTTTGTTATAGCCTTTGTTTTTATGTTTTCCAAGGTTACAGTTCTACATTTTTGATCAATCTTCATAATCAAAACAACAAGGTCATATTCCATAGAAGCATTTATAAAATCCATCTAGTGAATTTCTATCTTCCTTTTGATTTCCATGATATATATATCTTCCTAGCATAGACTAACAAAATTAAACACCAAGTATTGTATATATAATATACATATGAATATATATATATATATAGTTTATATGTATGTATCAGAGATGGCAGCACATATTTGGTTGCAAACAAAATTACATTATTTCCCTTTAGAAATTTCTTATTAATGCTAATTCAGTATTAATTTTGTTTTTAAAGTTCAACATTTATTCATAAGCAGGAAAGTGTACTCCCAATCTGTGGAACTCCTGCATTATAACATCTGAGAAAATTTTATATTTCAGCAATCAGTCAATACTGATGATACATTTTGCACTTTTTCAAGCACCATAACCATACTGAAGAATATGTGATGTGGTCTCTGAACTCAAGGCTGTATTTCTCTCTGAAGTAAGAGTCAAGTAAACTCATGGGCTTAATGTAATATGTCTTATTCTAATTAGGATCCCATTCTTGTGGATGTACACAATGTTGAGATTTGCTGTGGTATAGTCATATACAGAGGAAAGTTACATCACATTGATTCCACTGTCTTTCCTATTCCTATCCTTCCTCCCTTCCCTCTTTTGTCTAAGTGGTTTTTAATATGTTAAAGTGCCATATGAATCTGAAAAAATGTAATAGTGTGTTAATCTACCTATTTGAAAATAAAAGTTTACTGGGTGACAGTATGTGTCAGGCACTGGTAATTTAGCAATAAGCAATGCAAGGCTGTCCTTCAGATGAAACTTTTATGTGGGTTCATTGAATAAACCCTCACCAATAAGGTCCCATCTAAGCAAAGGCCTGAGCAAAATGAGAGAGCAAGCTGCCTCTCACGTAAGAGCTCACATAAGAGCAAGCTGTTATGTGTGGGAAGAGCTTGCAGGGCAGAGGACAGTGCATGACAGTGCATGACACAGAGACGGAAGCACGTGGATCAGAAATGGTAAGTCATGCCTGGGGCTGGAACAGAGGAAAGGGGAGAAATTACTGACCTACCTAAAGGACATCAGGTTACAAAATGTAGTTGACCTTTGAATCCACGGCCCTTTTCTTGAGAGAATCCTGCAAGGCTAAAGGAAGGCAGAAGACATTAGCCAAGAACAATTAGAAGAGTAGAGCTGGGACGTGCTCTAAATGCTGGAACGTGGTTGGAGTTTGTGGCTGACCGTGTTGAGAAGGGACATTCCAAGAAGCAATGACAGAATGGACAAAGGCCCACAGGAGGGAGGGACTGAAGAACAGGCGGTGAAACTAGAATGCTGGGATGGGACCTGAGACCAGGTGGTTGTTTGGTTGAGTTTATTTATGTAGACTAAATGTCTGGAACATGAACTTGTTTTCAAAATGAAATTATATTTTGCTAAGGTTAATTTGGGCTTGAGTTGGCCAGAAACTTCTTTCATTTTTTCCCTGTACTCTGAATGAGTATGTGCCTTTTAAATAGGATGATTTTAAATCATAATATTTAAATACCAAGCATTGTTCTCAATGTTCTTGATTTATATGAAATAATTTATTTAACTCATTCAACAAATCACTCATGTATTCATTTAGTTACTTAGTGAGCCAGTCAGTTAAGATTTATTAAACACCTACTGGTAAGAAAACACATTGTAAAAGGCTGTGTAATTACAGAACTGTTAGAGACCCTCTAACTGCCCCCATATCGTTGTATAACCTTCCATGGAGCATAATACAATTGACATTTTCTTTTTGGAAAAAAAAATCAATGTATCACTATGGAATTTAGTGATACCAGACTGGCTATTTCCTAGAATTTTCAAGGAAACAACTTATCTGGAGGAAAAAAATCCCAGATGCCAAACAACTCATAATATATATCAAATTACTGCCCTGGGACAAATGTAAGATGAGCTTGAAGAAACTCAAGAGCTGATGGTGAGCTGGGGTTTGTCTGCTGAGCCTTTGAAATAACATTTGATTTGATGAAAAGGAAAAAGGAGGAGGAAATTATGAGCACTTAATGTTGACACAAGCTGGAAAATGAACTTGTTTGTGCATTTGGCAACATGTGCTCTACAATTCTGCTGTCAGGTCCTGCTGGTTTGGGAAGGCCTGTTTTTAGGAATAAAATTTGGTAAAGCGAAAGCCACTGATGAGGCAGCTTTCAGTTCACCCTTTCCATACTTCCTACATTATAAAACATAGAAACGACACTTAAGTCTCTCATTTCACTGTTTGTGTGGCCTGTTCATTTTTCTTTTTCCCCCTTGCTGTCTCTTCCAGGCAGTACCTTTCACTTGCATTGCGCTTTTAGAACATTGTCTATGACATGAGCAGCCTCCTTGAATTTCCCTTGGCATAATATTGCCTGGAAAGAAATATGCAAAGGGGCAAACGGATCCTGTCCAAAGGAAGGATGAAAAGTCTCTTCCCATTACCATCCTAATCCTCTATATTATGTGCAGGGAGAGAGAGGAGGGCCTGAGGATCATAGCTGATTCCGTATCTTCCCTACCCTCCTGGAAGCTCAGGGATCTGTATTCTTCCACAATGATCTGTATTCTTGCACATTGCTGTGGTGTAGCAACACCACAGGCTTAATTTTGTTTGAGAGATTAATTATATTGTAATTTTTGTTTAAAATATAACTGTCTATGATTATTGCTGATATTGCTCATTTAATATGAAATGTTTATTTCCTACTGGTTTTTTAAAATTTGAGTTATCAGTTCCTATGTCTCCTCAACTAGACAGTGAGTACTCTGAAGCAACAGTACTACAAAACAAACACTGGCATGGACAGAGACAGAGTGAGCACACACTGTGCCTTGCCAGAATCTAGGTTGTACTGTGAACACATTAGACACTTGTTTCCTATTTAGATATTGAATGTTGATTGTAAAGAAGCAATGTTCTACTGAGGTTTTACCTGTGATATTGGTCAAGGAAACACAAAGGAATTTATATTTCCCAACTCTGTATTTAATTAAATGTTGGATCCTCAGGGAAGTCTCTTCACAGTTTTTGTCTTGTTTCTTTCATTGATGAAAAAAATATATATCTATATTTTTGACTAAATCAACATTGATACCTCTTCCATAATAATTATCAAATTCTACAATTCCATCATAATTCTATAATAGTTCAAAGTAAGAACAATTTGCTTTTTGATTTAACTTCATGCTGGTAAATGGAGTATGCAGCACAGTGACTAGTTTTTCTACTGAACTGACTCAATGTTTTAAAAAAAGTTTTCATTCTGACATAATTTTTTGTATCTACAAGAGAGCTACAAAAACAATACAAAGGTCCCATCTGCCCTTCCTATTATATTCTTTTAAAATCATAGAATTCTTAAAAACAAGCAATGAACATGATATAATACTATAACCTACAGAATTTATTCAGATTTCACCCATTTTTCCACTAGTGTCTTTTTATATGTTCCAAGATCTGGTCTAGGATCTCACTTTGCTTTTTTATTCCATTTTTCCTCAGTCCCTAACATGATCAAGTCTTCTGGAAAGTTCTGGTTCTGAAGCGATCTCATTGTTCCATATTAAGAAAACCTCAGCTGGTTCTTTTCCCATTAACAATGCTATTATTTTTACCTTTCAACATATTGTCTTTGTCACAGAGTTCGTTTTTAACATCCAGCATTCCCAAGATTTCAGAAGGTAAGGCTGATGTGCAAAATGGAATTTGATTTCCTCTTCTCCCCTTAAAATTCTCCTTCATCAGGAGATCCTCCACATGGTAACTAAAGTAGTTTGGGTTTTTTTTTTGTTTTTTTGCAGAGAATAGCTTTGTGTATTCTGAACTGATGCCAGGAAAGGTTTTTAGCAGGTTTGGTAAGTATAATGAACTGAAGTAGGTCCTGAGAAAGCAATGCTTATCTGCAGGAAACATGGATCCATGGTATTATATGATTTTCATTCTTCTTATATCAGTAAAAACGTGTTAAGATCTTTGGCTCATTACTGAACATAGACTCACTTCACAGTGGATTTTTTCCACCTTGAACTTTAGAAAGATTAACATCTCACAAGTTTATGTGCAGAAAAGTTAGATCCGGGGCACATACTAGCATGCCACCAAGAGTTGCCAGAATGCACACCTGAAGCTTAGTGACTGGTTCCTATTCCAACAATCGGCCACTTCAAGGCCAACAATTGTGAGACACACCTCTGGTGTCCTGTGTGCCAGGTTTTCATGGCTAACTGCTGAGCAGATGTCTCAAGTGAGACATTCAGCCTGGATTGTAATTGGGAACTGTTGAAAGCCTTCTCCTGCAAGGGAAATTTTGGAAGACATGCCTTCCCCTCCTACTGTTTAAGCATTGCACATTATCAAATTATACGTGGCAGATGGATTGCAGTTTGTCCTTTTAGTGACAGGAAAAGCTGTTTCTACATACTGGCAAAGACGTCCATTTGCATCGAGATAAGATTCTACTGTTTCTCAGCTCTACTTGGGAAAGTGCTTTCTGGTCTGTTTTAACAAGTGATTATAAAAGCTTTTCATTATTTTATGCCGTAATATAATGAACTAGTTATTTAACTAGTTTTCATTAATATATTGTGCTAGAAATGCTATAGGCATCCTATAATTACATGTAAGACTTGGCTAGTGTTAGCTCAACTGTGCTGTCTTTGCAGTGTGTAGGAAAATTACAAGATACATAGAATGTGCTCTGTGAGTCATCTTGGCATTATTGGGAAAAATGTTCTATTGATTTAAAGGTAAAAGGCAATGGTAACATTTTTCTTTCTGTTGGAGTTATTAAAAAAAAAAAAAAACAACTCACTCTCTATCCTTTTATTATCCCCATGCCTTTTTTCCTTAAATTGTTTATGCCCTTGTGTCTTTCTTGCTCTTCTTCCCTGTCTTTCATATTTTGTCTATCTTTGTTCTTTCTGGAGATACTGTGTGATTTCTTCCCCCAGCAGTCATTCTTCAAGGAGTCTTTGACCTGGCTCCAGTGTAGACAGATAAACTTCAAAGGATTATCATCCAATCTTGTCATCTGTTGAGTGAATAAATGAAAAAGAATGATATCAAAAAATTATGTTTTGTAATTTTGAATGAAGCTCTTGAGTGCTCTCGTCTCTTATTCAATTTTTCCCTTATAATCTATTCTTTCCTGAAATAAAGCTATTTCCAGGGTGAAAAGGAAAGTCTTAAAAATGCACCTATTCTTCCTTTCATGGCCCAATATTTAATCTCTTACTCTCCTTTAGGAATTTCCAGTTGTATCTCTGGAGTCTGGCCAATCTTCTGTTGAATGGTCTCTGGAGTCTGCCTCTCGTTTTCCTTCATTTTTATTATTGTCCAATAAATGCATGCTCATTTCCACACATCCAGACCCTTGGAATAGCTGATCAACTGTTCTTGCTGCTCCTGGTCTTTTCCTGATGCCTATACCACTCCACTAAATTGTCATCTTATATTCCTGTTTTCATCTTACAAGTTGCCTGCCCAAAAATGTTCATTACTCTCAGAAACCTTAACATGACATTCACTTACAGGGACAATTGTTAGACACCACAGGGGTCCCCTGCCTGTTAAACAAGAGTAGAATTTCTCTAACCTGGACCAGCTCCCATTGTCCCTCTCACACTCTGCCTGCTTTCCACCATAGGCCATAACTTCTCCTACTATTCACATTCCTGTGTCTCATCCCAGCATCCATCAAATACTACTGAGATCCAAGTTGTCATTGTCAGAGCTCTTTAGCTTTAACATCTCCCAAAGTTGAAAAAAAGACCATTTTTTTCTTGCAAAGTTGAACTTAGTGCCTTCACAGAAAAATAGTGAGCAACCAAATTCGAATCAAGTCTAAGAACATCTAGTATTTAGAGTTCATGCTGTTCTTTCCCATATCTCACCCCCATACCCCAGCCCAGGGTAGCTGCTATAGCTTTCACACTACATAGCCGTGGTCATGAGCAAGGAGACCTTGAGAGCACCCACACTAGACTGTCACATGCATCCCAAACAAATTTCAGAGAAGAGTACTCAGTTATCATGCCACCCCTTTCCTTCAAGCTGTTTTACCTAAGAAAGTCTTTTTGGTCTAACAATTTTAACAATACTTTCTGACTTCCAATTACCTTTATAGTCATTTCTGCCAATAATCTAAATACAATTGCTAAAGCACACTTTCATTCTACTATGCTGGTCTCCTTATAGTCTCCACCAATACAATCCATATCACCTCCGCATTTGTGCCTCCTTCCAGGAATACCCTCATGTTCCCTTTCTGCTCAGTCAATGCCTACCAAAGCTTCAGGCTTCAGTTGGTCTCCCAATCACCTCTAAAAATCTTCTCATCCCTGTGGTTGCTATGGTTTGAAGGTCCCCTCCAAAACTCATGTTAAAATTTAACAGCCATTATGATATGAATAGGTAGGAACTTGAAGAAGCAATTAGATCATGAAGACCTCACTCTTATGAACAGATTAATGCCATTGTCATTGGAGAGGATTAATTATCACTGGAGCAGCTGTTACAAAAATGCATTTGTCATATATGTCTTCTTGTTCCTGAGTCTCTCCCTCTCTCTCTCTCACCATGTGGTGATCTCCATACTATGATTTCACCTGATGTGGTCCTTAGATCTTGGGCTGCTCAGCCTCCAGAGCTGTGAGAGACAAATTTCTTTTCTTTGTAAATGGCCCAATCTGTGATACCGTTATAGCAGCAGAAAATGAACAAGGACAATAATATGCTTGTAACTCTTACAGCTCTTATTATTTATACCATTTATTTCCTGCATATGTCATTATTTTATCATTTAAATATGTCAGTAAATTTTCCTTCTTTCCATCCTATTCTCTAATCTGTAACTTATTACCCAAATATACTGGAAGATCCTCAAGGGCCAATAGTCTAAGCCAATGTTTTTCAACCCCTTAATCATAGTCACAGGCATCTGTGAGGAGGAAAGGGATTAGGTAATTCCAAACTTTTGCACATTCTAAAAATCTATTAAAAGATCATGAATTCCCTGAAGACTAAATTGCATCTGGGTTATAAATATACATATTTATACAAAAGGATGATGTGATAATTTACTTATATAGATGGTATGATTAATAAAACTATAGTATTATTGAATTTATGAAAGCCTTAGTGATCTTTTTTCAACTAATACATTCTAAAGCTACCATGAGGAAAACTTCGAATCATTTTTACTTGAGAATGTTGGTGTTCATTCATTGACTACATACATGTATAGGCCAACATAAAATACTTTTTCTCAAATTACTTCAATCTCGTTTCTACAATTTGGTGGGGAACTTTCTTTTTACAGTTACAGAGATTATCAACTTTGAGTATTTACATGTCAAACACTTAGTGAGTAGGACCAACTAGTTGTTGAATGAATACATACTACTAATTGCTCAGAGCAAGAGGCAATCCTACTAAGAAGCTGCAGGTCAGAAAATACACTTGCGTTTGGAGGAAATAGAAAGCTGTTGCTCCTCTTTGGTGGGAGCAGATAGGAGATGGACATGAGGGTCCTCTTCTTTATAGTCTGCCCTTCCATCCTCACCTTGGTTTTCAATTTTCTTGGCCTTCCTTTCCAATCTCTTCTGGGAGAATTGATGTTAGTGAGCTCTAAAATGAGGAAACTTGGTAGCAAAATACCCTGAACACAGGAGTATCGTTGCTGAGCAGTTTATTCAGCTTTCCAGAGGCCCACTGACCATACAGATTCAAGATATTGCATGGTAACATTTTGTGGATTAGAAAGTCACTAAGAATGAACCACCTTAAGAATGCAGAGGGAAGATATCAAATACTTGAACTGATATACGCTCCTTGATCTATATGTCTGCTAATGAAACTTCTTCTGCTCTTATGTTTGCATCTGTGTGCTGAGCAGCAGAGCACCTCGCCACCTCCAAGAATGATTTCATGTGTGTTGTAAAGTGGAGATATTGGCCATTAGAGATCAGTGTTTCTTCATTAAGAATTAAAATGTGTTAAGACCAAGACTGCATTAACTATCATTGAATTAACAAAACATTTCTGTTGCTGACATCTTAATTAGCTCATTAATTATGTTTTAATTATCCATTGTCCATAATCTACAATTTTTGTTGGCAACTGAATTTTCAGTCATTGATGGTAATTATGTGTCCTGTAATCACTCTCAATCACAGCCTGGAGTACTTCAGTACAAATTAGCCAGTGCTACAGCCAACTCACCCTCTGAGCATGACTGTAGTGACTGCAGTGTACACACTTGGATAATGACTCTAGTGAGTAATTTAGAAGGTAGACTCCTGCTAAATTTAGTATGGATTCTTTCTTCACTTAGTCTTTAATTATGGGGATCCTGCACTGAAATACTTCCATCCGAAACTTTGACTTTAGGTGTTTCATCATTTAACAAACAAACAAAAACCTTCTTAGAAGTAGTGTAACTACCTCTTTAAGTGGAATCTTTGCCAACCAGAAAATAATTGAAGGCTACTAAATGTCCACAGGGCCAGACCTGTCCTGTTCACTTCCCCGAGTGTGTGATTTGTAAAGAGCCAGGAACCCCTCATTCCAAAAATATCTATAAAAGTTGTTGTCCATTACAATTACTTGGATCTTCTTTCTTAGCCAACACATAAGCACAATCTGACATAGGATTCTTGGATTTGTTCATTTATACAGGACAAGACATGAAAAAAATGAATTATGTTTGCAAAAATTTTTAAAAATTTTTTTTTTAGTTGTTGATGGACCTTTATTTATTCATTTATTTATATGTGGTGCTGAGAATAGAACCCAGGGCCTCATGCAGGCAAGGCAAGTGCTCTGCCACTGAGCCACAATCCCAGCCCCTGCAAATTTTTTTATCAGTCCTTTTTACTGAAAAAGGTTTTTAAAAACGCAAATATCTGGACTGATCCAGGACATGTGAGTTTTAGATATGCTTTCAGCTTCTGTACTAGAGTTTTATTTCTTAGGGCTGTGCAGGCATGGAAATTCTTAAGAGACTCCGATTAAGATGCAAACCCTCTTCAAAGTAGTAAGACCCTTAGCATTTATCAATGAACACCCTCGTGTAAAAAGCCCACACCAAATGAGAATTGGTGTGAATTTTATAGAATGTCAGCATATGGGAAGTGTCAACACTATTTCACTTATTTCACTCTTTTCTCTGGAACTAAGAAGAAAGTGAAGAAAAGAAATTAGAAAGAAAAATAGCACCTAATTCTTTTTTTTTTCCCCCTTTGGTACTAGGAATTAAACCCAGAGGTGCTTTACCACTGAGCTGCCTCCCAGCCCTGTTTTTTGTGTTTTAATATGGGGTCTCACTAAGTTGTTTAGGGCCTTGATAAATTGCTGAGGCTGGCTTTGAATTTGTGATCCCTCTTCCTCAGACTCTTGAGCCACTGGGATTATGTGTTGCTTTATAAAACACACAAATGTGTGTGTGTGTGTGTTCATTCTCTTTATCCATAAAATACTTTCATGGTCTCTAACCAAGTTTGCACTGCCTATCAACATAGAAATAAAACAGCTATAGAATAATAATTTAGATACATTACATTGCTCATTTGTTTCAAGCCCTGTATTCTTCTGCTAGTATGGTTCTATATCCAGAAATAGTCAAAATGAATGAGGAGACACATTCATTGATGAACGAGTAGAAGAGAAATTCTTAACAATCAGGATGTGTGAGTACAATAGAGATTGCAACCCATGAAAGTGAGTGGCTAAAAATTACATCTCAGAAAATGGACCGAGTAGAAAATATGTATAAAAATATATGTAGCTAATATGCTTAGGCAGAGAAATTTCCTTTACTCTGAATTCCTTTCTTAAAATAGATGCTATTTCCCTGTGATAGAATAAAGAATTCTAAAGGTTAAAAGCATATTCCAACACCAATAGTTTCATTCTTTTCTCAAATTTTGTCCTGCTTTATATAAACTACTGCCCTGTGAAGTTCTATATTTCTTAAACTTCAGCAGCCTGTAGCTCTAGATGAGGGGGTGTGTTAGGTTTCCATACTATAACAAAATATCTGACTTTTAAAGAGAAAGTGGTTACTCTGGTTTACAATTTTAGAGATTCTACTTCATGGCCCATTGACTTCTTTGCTCTGGGCTTGCGGGTGGGAGCTCTTGATGGAGTAAAATTCCTCACTTCCTAGCCAGGAAGCACAGAGAAAGAGGAAGGGGACAGGCTTCCACAATCTTTTCCAGGGTTCACATCTCCAGTGATTAAAGATACACTGTCTTCCAAGAGAGCCATGCTGGGGATCAAGCCTTTAACACACATGTCACCCGACATTCAAGATCCAAACTATAGGAGGAGGTTAGGGCAGGATACCAAAATTGCATGATGCACAGTTCACCAGAGAATATTCTCCATGTTCCTTACTACCACAGAAGGCCCCAGTCTAAGAGGGCATTGGCCATAAATCAGAACTTAGAATAGACATCATAATCAAAACCTTCTCATGTACAGTTCAGATACTTTCTCAGATGATGTACCCAAGATCTCCCAGGCTGAATCATTTTCCCAGTGTTTTGTACTTGATAAATGTTAAAACCTGGGCTTGAGCAGGAGACTCTTACTTGAAGTAAGAGTCTTGTGCTCCTTAGGATAGCCAAGTACCTGCCATAGCAAGCTACCATTGTGCATTCTGGCGACACCCTTCTAATTGTTTAATGCCATTACTTTTTTTTTTAATTTTTAGAGATTTGTTTTCCTTTTTTTTTTTTTTTTTTTTTGCAGTTTTTTATTCTTGCTCACTGGGCTTCCTATATGAGTACATCTATAATTGATTCATTTTGTAATGAGCCTTGAAGAGGTATAGATTTAGTAATCAATGAATTTGAGCTTTAAGGTTTTTGGATCACCTTCCCTTCTTGTTTACCTTTATTATAACAAAAATTATGCTCATGACTACTTGATTGAGTGTATCATTATGAGTCATTTTATTTCATTATATTAACCTATAAATGAATTCCTATCAACTTGATTACCAGGTAACCTGAAAGTCATCTACTAAAAGCAAAAACTGGGGGAAATAAAAATAGATCTCAGAAAACATTCTGTGTGTCATATAGTTCTCATAGTATTTAAGCTGTGGGGTGAGACTATTGCATCTACCTTATCCAACAGCCTGGAGAAGGCAAGCATCAGGTAGACATACTTGATGACCAGTTCTTGCTGAGAAATCCCTAAATAGTTTTGGGTTTCCCATTTCATACAACCAACTTGCCTCATTATTTATTCATACATATTCTACTTTATTCCTCTTCCTCCTATTTTATCAAATTAGTACAAACAGTATAGGTACTAGTATAGGTAGTAGATGGTACTTGTTAGACTCTAAGACTGTTTAAATATATCTACTTGAGTCTTTCAATACTAGATCACAAAATCTCAAACTTTTCCTTGGATGTGCCTTGTAAAATATAACTAGATATGACAGAGACATTGCTCTCCACTTCCTTTGCACTATCTCCAAATAGCATATTATGCCAACTAGATTATATTATAATATATGTAATGATATGTACCCAGTGGCATTGCTTTGCAATTTAGGACATGCCTCCAAACTTATTCTGTGGTCATTAGAAAGATATTTATATCTGTTATCATTAAATTTTTCAGCTTGGCCTGATAGGATCTAAGACATTTATGAAAGCAGGTGAACTAATCCCAGAATCCTCATGAAATGCATCCCTGTTATTAAAATCTGCCCTTATCAACTTCATCCTGTCATCTCCTTGAATTGAGGAGCTTCATTTAGATTTCTTTTAGTAGGGTGTGATAACAACGCAATCTGCAACAGTGAATATTAATTTTTTAGAACAGAGATCATTTTTACCTTTACTTATATCCCAAAGTGATACTCGAGAATCTGATTATTAAAAGAAAAATAAAGCATTATAGTGTCTTTTCAAAGTCTGTTAAAAATTAGTTATCTTACAAAATCATAAGTGTAACACTGAATTTATTTCAGTGGACTTGGTTTGATACTATATTTTTGCACACACAAAATATCTCATTTATAGCCCAGTTTCACACATGGAAATACTAACCCTTCCTGTGCTCTGCAGTCTTGAATTAGAGTTAGATACTTCTTTCTAAATCTTTCCTGAAAAAGGTTTAAATTTTTTTTTTTTTTTTGGTTAAAAATACTTGGTATATTAGAAAATCCCAAACCAAGTGATGATTTGGCCAGAGAGTTGTTTTTGAGCTGATGGATGGAAATCGCTTATTCACCACCTGTTGGAAAATGTTAGTGTTCATGTTCAATTATGTGCCTAATTTAGTGTGTAATTGGAAATGTGGCGATTGCAAGGCAGGCAAATCTTTTTGAAGATTTAGCTATTTATATTGAGCGTATTAATTACACCGAAATAGAGGACAACACAAAGCTATCAGGAGAGCAGAGACCACTTTCAAAGCAACTGCTCAACGGGGCACATACTGGTTACTTAGAGAGATAAAAGCTCATGTTGCCTGAGTAAGTGTGAAACACTTCAGGACTGCCATATTATCACCATCACAAATTGGCAGCAGATGTTTTTTCTATTCAGCTCAAATGGGCACTGGTTCATCTCACTGTAAAAAAACATATATACCAGCGGCTTGTAAAGTCCTTGTGTCTTTTTTTTTTTTTTCCTGTTCTATGCTAACATTAAAATTTTCCTGCTGAGTTTATTTATAACCATCATTTGAAATACTGTATGTTAAGGGGTTACACTGGAACTTTCCTGCTGTTCGTTCCTGTTCTACTGAGTACACACATTCATCAGGATGGTCCTTGGAAATTTTCTGAGTGAAATTTTCTGAGTGAAATCAGTCAATGTAGCCTGTTGGCCTAACATCACCATCGGCAAAACTGGGGACACTCATTGAATTTTGAACAGCATTGTCTATGGCAAAAGAGGTGGATACGTAAGAGTAAGGATGCACTTAAGACCCTGAACTTCAGCCAGTTAAGCTCTCATGCAGCAAGGAGAGGACGATGGCATCTAAAGGAAATTGGGAGCAAAGATGATGCTCTAGCAGCGATTGAATGGCCAAGTAAAAGGGGTGTGAGGAGCATTGAATAGGGAGGGCAGCGAGCACACTAAGTATATGCCTGAACAGTGTGCATGGGCAGGGACCGCTAGTTGTTTATTCTAAAATATTTCATCATCAAACTGTAGCACAATAGAAACCCCTGGTAAAACTGGGCATCTCCAAGATATGCAAGTCTTCCTGTCACATTGGTTCACTGCACAGACAACCCGAGCAGCCACAAAGATGACTCCAAAAACCTTTGAAGAGGAATGTAAAATCAATCTCTCATGCAAAAAGATGCCTTTGACTTGCAGCAGAGATGAGGATGGAAAAACTTGTTGAAAAAATCCTCATTCCCAATTCTCTTTACTAAACCAAATTCCTCTACTGAAAAAGGTGGGGTCAGGGCCTCACCTATACTGAATATGCAGTTTCTTGCATTATCTGTCTCACCTACTTATTCTTTAGAATATTTTCTTATGGAGAGAATGGGCTCCATTCCTCGTCTCTACTCAGCAAGTTCAATCAGTCTGGAAAGACATAGGAACAAGAAGCAAGAGAGTGAGAAAGACCAGGAGTAATTCCCTGAATTGTTTTGCCTGTTCAACTTACATATGATGTGTTTATCTTATTTACATGAACATTTTGTACTTTCATTATCTTGACCTCCTTGTTGCTTATTTTTTAACATAAATGGTATGTTAACAATTCTTCAAGAAAATGGGGCAGAAAAAATGTACATAAGAAGGCTGGCAGAAAGCCAGAGAACAACAGTGAAAGAAGAAAATGTATCAGATGAGATCACCTCTTTGTTTAGAGATGATGATGTGTGTTGGGTACTCTGCAGTACCAACTGATTTTCTTCATGCAAGAGTGTGTTTTTTTTTTTATGAGGTTTTTTTTTTGGTACCAGGGAGTGAATTCAGGGGCACTTAACCACTGAGCAACATCCCCAGCCCTTATTTGTATTTTATTTAGAGAGAGGTTCTCACTGAGTTGCTTAGGACCTTGCCAACTTGCTGAGGCTGGCTTTAAATTAGCAATCCTCTTGCCTCAGCCTCCCAAGCTGCTGGGATAATAGGTGTATGCCACCACACCTGGCTACACAAGAGTTTTTAAACCATTTCCACCCATTCTGCATGGTATACTCTTAGAACATAACAATCCTCAGGAGTTGCTATAAAATATTCACTGAACACCAGACCTGTGCTGGAAACTGAGGACACAACCATAAATGAGCAGGCACTCACAGACTTACTGTTCATCAGGGCTATGATCGTCTAATCAGGCAATGGTTATTTAGATTGATAAATATTCTGATAAGGGAAGTAAAACAGGACCATGAAGATATAGGAGGCATATGTAAGATGGATTTTTAGAGGAAAAGAAAGCTTTCAGGAGGAAGATAGAGCTGAGTTGAGATCAAAAGGATAAGTTAGAACGAAGTCAGAGAGTATAGGCAATATACTTTATTATATATTGTACTTGAGCAACAGAAACTATATTTATGTATATATAAACACACATACACATGCATACATATAGAGACCATATACAGTGAAATATTACTCAACCTTAATGAAGAGGGAAGTCCTGCCATTTCAGACATCGTGGGTGATGCTAAGTGAAATAAGCCAGACAGAAAGATAAATACTGCATGATCTTGCATATGTGAAATCTAAAATAAATTCATATAAGCAGAGAGTAGAATAGGGGATACCAGAGTCTACAGACAAGAAGAAATGGGTGACGTTGGTCAAGTGGTAGAAAGTTTCAGTTATGCAGGAAAAAATAAGTTCTGAAGATCTAATGCACAGCAATGTAACTGTAATTAGCAATAACATTGCATACATGAGATTTTTAAGAGGGTAGATCTTAGATATTCTTACAATAAGAAAGAAAAGAAAATGGTAATTATGTGAGATGATGGATATGTTAATTAGTTTGAAATAACAGGGCTAAAAGAGTTCTATGCTGCATCAGCTATTTAGCAAAGTGTGTATATAGGATGAATCATTCTTTCTCTCGCTTTCTCAGACTCCTTCTTAAGTAGTCTTCTTGTTTCTGGACATTCTGTCCTCTGTATATTGCTACCAGAAATATCATCTGAAGCACAAGCACAAATCATGTCAGGCCACATCTCAAAACATTCAATGATTCCACATTTGCTTGAACATAAAATCCAAATTATTCAGACTGCCTTCAAGATTTTCTGTGATCTGATATCAATTTATCTGAATTTATTTATTTCTGTTCATTTACCTAATGCTCCAAGAAAACTACACCTGCTCACAATTCCCCTATAAGCTCCAGACCCAACAACTTGCAAGACCTTGCTCAGACAATCTGCACATGCTAAAATTCTATAGCATTTTCAGGTTTAGTCCCAATATTGCCTGCTATGAGTGTGCTTCTGAGATTCTAAAATTCATCTCTACTTGTTTCTATTATAGTATGTTTTCTCTTAACAATGATTTAACTAGTTTTATCTCTGTTTTTATTCCTAAATGAGAATAGAATTTGCTATCCCTGGCATCCTTCATAACACAGGAACCTCTACCTAAAAGATATTAAATATATGTGAGTCCAAGTAATTGACCAATTAGCTTCATAAATAAAACAATTCCACTGGATCCTGTCATCTGCTCATAAATTTCCCTTATCACCAGTAATGAACTATAGTTTATTTGCTAGTAAATTATAAGATATTTGGAATCTGAAAGGTGAAATAATTGATAAATTCAAATTTAACATAATAAGATGTTAGAAACTTAAGCTGAATGCACATGGCATAATTTAAACAAATGCATTAAGACATAGTTGTGCAAGTGATAATTTGTAGAATGGGTTTTTGGTAGTTGTTTCCTTCACAGGATGATATAAGAAGCATAGAATTTTGATAAAACAGTATAGTGGACCTGCATTAATAACATCTAGACAAGTAAAGTATTTCAGAGTTCTTAAATATATACATGTATACACACACACACACACACACACACACACACACCTTCTATACATCTATGTTCATTTGATATAACATTATGTTAATGGGATTCTCTATAGTACAAAAAAGTCAAAATCAAGGTAATAAGCAAATTACACAGATATAGCAATTTAGTTATTAAATTTAGCTTTCTTACTTGGAATGGAACAATCATTTGATACAGCTATCCCACTCCTTGGTCTATACCCAAAGGACTCAAAAACAGTGTACTACAATGACATAGCCACTTCAATGTTTATAGCAGCTCAATTCACAATAGCTAAATTGTGGAACCAATGTACATGCTCTTCAATAGATGAATGGATAAAGAAGCTGTGGTATATGTACACAATGGAATATTACTCAGCAATAAAAGAGAATAAAATTATGGCATTTGTAGGAAATGGATGTAGTTGGAGAACATCATATTAAGCCAAGGAAGCCAATTTCAAAAAACCACAATGCCCAAATGTTCTCTCTGCTAAGTGGATACTGATCAATAATGGAGTGGGGGTGGGACATGGGAAGAATGGAGGAACTTTGGTCAAAGGGGAAGGAGGAGAGGAGATGGGACATGGGGGCAGGAAAGATGGTAGAATGAGATGGACATCACTGCCCCAGGTACGTGTATGACTGCATATATGGTGTGACTACATCATGTGCAACCAGAGAAATGAAAAGTTGTACTCTATTTGTGTACAATGAATCAAAATGCATTCTTCTGTCATGTATATCCAATTAGAATAAATAATTTTTTAAAAAAATAAAATATAGTAAAAATAAATAAATAGGTAAAAATAAATTTAACTTTCTTTTCCCTGAAGGTATACAAATAGTTTTCCATTCCAAGATACATATCCCATAATGAAACATCTTAGAATCAATAATCTTATACTGTTGGCTAAGAAACAGAACATGTTATAAGGGTTCCCATTGGATAAATAGAGTGCCAGAATAGGAAAAGCCACAAATACCACCACTGAGAATTTGCCTTATTTGGAATAATTTCATATTTTTAACTGATATATTAGTCATCTTTTTTTCTTTTTCCAAACTGATCTCTTTATGTTCAGGTGTGATGGCTTTGAACGCAGCTTATATTGTTCATCTTAATGACAAAGAGCTGTAATCATAACCGCTTAAAAACATAATATGTACATTGATCATTCAAAGCATACTTTCCCTTAAATTAATGAATTAGATATATTTGTGAATGGCTTACACAAAGTGTGACATATAGGAAGAGCTCAAGCATTAATATTGAAAAAGTGAGCAAAGAAAGAGGGAATGGTTGAGTGAATAAAAATGGAATCCCTAATCCTTGAAATGAAATACTGTTTAAATAACTAGTCACTTCAGTAAGGAAAAAACTAATTAACTTAGAAAGGTAGAAGAAAGTACTCAAGTGCAGATTTTTTACAAGGCAGTGTTATTTTTGACTTTGTTTTATAGTCCCAAGGTGTTTTTTTTCCTATTAATTTTAGGAAATGCTTTCCATCAGACGAGATAATGAAGGTAAGAGCAAGACCTGACAAAAATAGGCATAGTTTAAAAAATCTACTTAAATGTTAATACGTGGTCTTTTGGCTGCTTGCTTCTTTGGCAAAACAGTCCTTTTATATATGTCTGATCTATTTGCTTCTAGAAAGTTTCACAACTAAAATTCTTTTCTAGAAGTAATTATTAAGTTTTCTTTGTTAATTTGCTTCTGCATACTATGCTTTTATATTTTAACTTAAACCCTTACAGAGGAGGCCACACCCTCATAGGATCTTTGCTACACGAAGGCCTAGATCTTAATGGAACTTTGTCTTTTAATATTTGTCTTGCTTTTTCCTTCTTTGTCCAGCTCTATCAACAACAGTTTTTTTGTTTGTTTTGTTTTTTAACATTCAAGTTCCCAAAGTTCTAAACTTTCTAGTTTCTATTATTTTTACTTGCAAACCAGAGACCTTGATTCATGACTTGATTCTCTTTCTTATAAAAGCACTTTAAAAGCACAGGGTAAAAATCAGCACCCACTATTATTCTGACGCTTTATAAACATTTAGTTTAGAACTATGGATTCTGTAGGCACACGATAGGCCCTCCAAGGTATTGTGCATGACAGCTTCACACATCTAGCTTTGTGAATGCAAAGAGAAAGTTAATTTGGAGATCTGATAGCCCATCTCCCACACAACCAAAATCTCTAAACTAAACTGAGTACCAGACTTCAGGGCTACACAGATGGGAAAAACTCCAGATCATAACTCAGAACTAGAACATTAAAGGCACCATTAGTCCTAATGGGCAGATATAATGCAGCCAGAAGCAGGGAAATTGGTCTTTAACATCACTTCCATTGCCACTGTACCTCTGAAAACTGGATGCAGCTGTAGCCAACTTTTCCTGATTTGATTCTTTGCCTCTTTATGCAAACTTGTGGACTACTTTCAATTCAACATTGAGAAAAGTATGTCTTCTTGGTGGGCCTTTGTCACATGCTAATCCCTAGTCATAAGATATATTAGAAAAGCAAGTACTGGCATTTTCAGTTTCAGTGAAAAACATCAGGTTCTTCCCTCAAAGTCTGGACACTCCCCAAATATGGGAAGGCGTTTCAGACAACGATTAGCATCCCTCACCCAATAGAACAGGACAAATGTGAACACACTCACCATGAAGACCCAGGAAGACCACGATTTGCCTGGAACTGATAAAACCATTTTGTAAGTCTTGGAAGTGTTCTGTATTCTTGGCTAGAAACAAAAGTATAATAACATTTTGATCCATGTGGCATTTGGAAAATATGATCTCATAATGCACTGTTGAAAATCAAAGGTGAGAACTGTAGCGTGCACCATCAGCGATAGAAATATGAATCAGAAATGAATGGTGTCTTGACTGATTACCATCCCCTCCCAATTTATATATGTTCCTCTGTGAAGAGAATGAAAAATTTTGAAAATTACACTTTGATGAAGTACCCTTGATAACTTCAGAATAGCATAGTTTAAGCAGGTCTTCAAAAAGTTTGAGGTATCACACTGGTAATGAAATTCTGAAGAAGTATCTGAGCACCAAGCAAATGGGACCAACTTTATTCACAGCTTGTAGTCAAGATGTTTTGCATAATTGCATGAACCTGCCAATCATCATAGGATGCTGTGCTGTTCAAGACAGAGCTTTGAGAACCTGGTTGTGTCCCATAAAGAAGTTGGGAAAAAAAGCTATCCCTTATGAAGCAAAACAAAATATTCACCTAGTTCAAAGCACCATCAGATGAATGCATGAAAATACAAGACGAAAGACTATTATTAATAAACATCATAGGTGAGAATATTTCCAATGACTGAGAATAATGAAGTTAATAACTGAATATGACAATAAGAATTGCCAGTTACTTTTGCTGTTGTTTTTGAATATTTATGGGAGACAGTATAGCACAGTGTAAGAACATGGGTTCTAGATTCTCCCAGTCATTACTCAGAAAACTTAAATGATTTCATTAGCCTCTCTGCATGCTTCAGTTTCAATAGTGCTTGTCTTACAGATTATTTTATTTAACAAGATTTGGCAAATGTCTACTATATGCCTGAGACTGTTCTTAGTGGTAGGGGATACCTCAGTGATTAAAATAGTAAAATCATCTCTGCTGTCTTGAAATTTACGTTTTAGTGGTTTCCAGAATTAAGTCAAACAACACATATAAAGCATTTATGAAGAGTCTTTGGTAAAAAAAATGAAATTTCAATAAATATCTATTGTTATTCCTTCATTTGTATGTCTTCTTTTTAAACTATTTACAATTCATACTAATGTAGAACAAAAAGGAATATGTAGTTTCAGAACTTTTTCAACTATTAGATCATATCTCCTAGGCTTTGTTTTTATAATAAATTTCACTTAGGTTTTACTACTTTTGAATTGCCATTTAGTTCATAGAAGCCTAACAATTAAATAAATCTAGAGAAAGTACAGGGGTTTTTGTTAAATGGTATTCCTCTCTCTTATGTGATCAAAACTTACCAGTAAATATCACTAAGCCCAGAATTATATAGTTTGGTACTTATAAAATAGATTAAAGAATTTTAAAACTGCTTTTGATTGACTGCCAAAAATTCATATTTTTTAGGTTTTTTTTTTTTTTTTTTTTAATCTATGAAGCCCTTTCATTTCACTCCTAATTGACATGGATGGGAATATGGCACCCAGAAGAGTGAATTCATCGAAGCATGAAAATGCTTTTCAGACATAAAAGGATCATATCTATAAACTACTGAACTGATAGACTTCAAACACTCCATGGAGGTCTGGAAGAATTATCCATTATCTTATATTGCATTCTTTTATTTAAAGCCACAACCTCTAAAAGATGTTTTCTCCTGTCATAAGCTGCTTCTTTTTTTTTCCTTTTCAGTTAAACATCTTTCCCCTGGTTTATTGTATCTGAGACATGCTGTTAGTTGTTGGCTCCACAGATGCAGAATCAGAAATGAGTAAATGCCTTTCTTTTAGCAGGTATAAGGCACACCAGTGTCCGAATGACTTAGTCATTTGCAGAGCATTTCAGAACACACTGGAGGAGATTTTCGTTTACCTCCCAATTCGATTTTGGAATCCCAAGAGTTAGAAGTGATTTGGTAATTAAATGTCCCTCAACAAGTGGTTTCTAGAGCACTATATGTATTCTCAAAATTACCTTGGTTTTGGGGACTGGGGTGTGGCTCAGTGGTAGAGCACTTGCCTAGCATGTGTGAGGTACTGGGTTCGATTCTCAGCACCACATATAAATAAATAAAATAAAGGTCCATTGACAACTAAAAAATATTTTTTAAAAAAATTACCTTGGTTTTGGAGAATTGATGTGATGAGTCTTTCATGATTGTGCTGGGAGACAATTTCTTTATTGGTCTTGTCAAGGAAGAATAAGCAATTATATATGTCGACATATAGAGATTGATTAAGGAAATTTCAAAAACTAGTATTAGACATACTTATGAATTTCTGTGAACTCTAAAAGGAAATCCTAAGGACTGAAAATCAATTTTTACTTCACAAGTAGATTTAAAAATTGGTTGGTTTGTATTTATATATATATGTGCATATATACATGTAAATATATAGAGAGATTTATGTATATATAAAATCTTTTCATCCTCTTTTTTTAAAAATATTTTTTAGTTGTAGATGGACACAATATCTTTATTTATTTATTTATTTATTTATTTATTTATTTATTTATTTATATGTGGTGCTGAGGATCAAACCCAGTGACTCACACATGCGAGGCAAGTGCTCTACCACTGAGCTACAGCCCCAGCTCTCTTTTCATCCTCTTTGTCACTTGAAGAGGTAAGGCTTTTATACACCACTTGTTTTCAAAAAAGAAAAAAGAAATAAAAGAAAAAGGAGCTTAAAGTAGCCTGAAATGCAGTTATGGTAATCTTTGTAAAAGAAAAATTCCAATACCATTGTTAATGTGATCTGGAGTTTTAGAACATGCTACTGCAAATATTATTTAGTAATCTCACTCTTAGCAATGTGCTCTGTTTAGCAACAAATAAGATCTTATTACATTAAAAATAGAGAAGTTGTCTTGAATAAAACAGCTTAGATAAGTCTTGGGGACAGAAAATTTTAACTTTTTCAGTGCTTAATCTTTCTTATAGAATTACTCAAGGTTTTGGCACTTAGCTTTCCTCAATTACTTGATTTTTCTTTTCTAATTCAGAATCTCCCTATAGTTTAACCAGATAGAAAATATCCCAGTAGAAACATGACTATATTTATTTCTCTTAAGGTCAGTTGTATTACACCCTAAATTCTTTTCTTCCCACCACTTTTATCATTTTACATTTATCATGAGAACCCTGAAGTATCTTTTCATTCTCCTATATACATCACTACCAAGTGCTTCATCTTGAAGTTCACAGCTCTGTTCAGATTTCTCAGGACTCTCCCTTACTCTCCCTTACTCCCCCACTCACCCATGGCTCTCCACCAGATAGGGAAGCACATCCGCCCTTTCATCCCTGCATTCCCAAGACCTGAGCTATGTCTGGAATGCCTTCTCCCTCTTCTTGATGGGTTCCCTCCCTCTATCATTTATGAAGCTTATCAGATCACACTTTCCTCTCAACCTTCCCCAAATAGCTGAAAATGCTAGAGTTCCCTGCCCACCCCCATGCCTTTAGAAGACAGAACATTTTGCCTACAAAATATGGAGCCTGTGCCACCAAATTTTATACTTTTTTCCCTTGGTGATCTGATCTTCGCATTATATTGTGATTCAAATGTCACTCTTTCAGGTAGTATGCTCCATTATTGCTGCTGATTCCAATAGAATAGTGTTGGGAATCTTGCTATGTGCCTGGTAAAAGTTTTGTTTGGTTATTTTTCCCCTTGGAACCAGGAGCTCAAGATTCACAAAGTTCAAAGGAAAGAAAGCACAAGTTCCCCACGAAGGCCACTGGGAATGGCAGTAGTCAGTGGTGCATTGTAAATATAGTAGCCCCTAAAGATGCAACTTTTGTGATTTGAGGTCAAACAGCAAAGATAGGATAAATTTCTTTTTCTTCTTCATAATTTCATGGAGAGAAGATTCATTCCTCTTTGCAACCTCGACATATTATATTTTTTCTTTCCTTATTCAGAACTTCCTTTAATTTTTCACTTAAAGGAAGCACTTTACAACTTCTCTTTAGCATATCTGAATTGCCAGCATCACTGCTCTTGTCCTTTGGATCCATTATTGAGTCAAATAAAAATTACCTGGACACAAGTACTGTGCTACCCTACAGTCACTCTGATAACCCACATGCCTATTCAGTGACTAGACTGAAAGCGGATAGCATGTGCAGTGTGGATACATTGGATAAAGGAATTATTCACATCCTTGCAGGTCTGAAGTAGGATGGCATGAGATTTCAGCATGCTACTTAGAAGCACACAATTCAAAACTTATAAATTATTTCTAGAATTTTCCAGGTAATACCTTCAGATCATGGTTAACCATGAGTAATTGAAATTACAGAAGGTGAAACCACAGAAAAGAGAAGACTACTGTAACATTCTCAAATACAAAGTACATTGCTTCCAGAACCCAAAAGATCCTATAAGGCAGGTTACTTTCTTCTTTGTGGGAGCTGTGAGATGTAAGAATGTTTGCTGTACTTTGAAGTGATTCCTGGGCAAGCCTCAGATCATCAATCCCTTAAAATCTTCACTGTAGCTGACAACTGAATATATAGAGAGTTTGTTTCAATCTTCTGGTCATGTGTTTCAACAAGGACTCCAATGTGCTTGCTATTCTTGCTCATCTATTATTATCAAATGGCATTGTCATTTTAGTGGACTAATGTGACACTGCAAAAAAATCTCCAAATAACAGGTCCCTTTGGAGTATATAGCAAGAAAGGATAGGAGTATGAGCATAGTCCTGGTGCATAACTACAAATATATAACTATGGTAGGCAACCACTAAGGGGTCCTCAACACAGAGACTGTAGGTGCTTTGAAGACTTGAAGCAATTGGAGACTTCTGGCATCCTTTCTTCTATGTTAGCCTTTTCTGTATCCTACGTGAAAACACCAGTTCTCAGTGAGGTAGGAAGAATAAGAAAAGATAATATCTGAGACTGCTGTAATTGGTGTTTTAGTCCACTTGGACTATTACATCAAAAATATCATAAGCAGTATATAAACAACAGAAATTTCTTTCTCATGATTCTGGAGACTGAGAAGTCCAAGATGAAGGCTCTGGAAGATTTGGTGTCTGATGAGAGCCCTGCTTCCTCATGACCACCATCTTTACACTGTAACCTCACACAGTGGAAGAAGCAAGATCTGTCTCTGGGCCCTCCATTAGAAGGGCACTGACTATTCTATGAGGACTCTCTCCTCATGACCAAATCACCTCTAAAAGCTCTCCCCTCCAAATTCATCATCTTAAGGATTAGGATTTCAACACATGAATTTTAGCAGTGATTAAAGCTAAGAAATTATAAGGTCTGGCAGTTTCCCACACCTCAGTGGGTCTCTACTGTCATTTGCCTGGTTTTGGGCGTTGTAGATCCAGATTGTTCTCCAGAAAATCTAGCTACACTAAGAGAAACTCCAAATGCATTGACTTATAGCATTGCTTTTAATCCCCTCACCACATTCTAATAGTAGAGTGTAGGATAATACTACTAAAAATCATAAAGGTGCTTGTCACCATGAAAAAATACAAAAGACTGGATTCTATCTAGAGGGATCATTTATCTAGGTGATAACAAAGATGAAAGAATTTTCCAGTTCTCCTGTGGAGTACATATGTTCAGCATCTATGTTTTTTTGTGTACTTGTGCCAACCAGTTAGACCATTTAATGTTTGAGTGGTACTGGCTAATCAACACTGACAAATACTTTACCAATCAGCTCATCTTTCCCATATTCCTTATCAAACACCAAAACCTTCTGTTATGTTACATAATGTTATAATTTCTAGAATTAGATACTGGAATACATTTAGATACCTTTAGATATATTTTAATTAGCATATTATTGAGATTTTTCAGGAAAGATGATTTTAACAATCAGAAAAACTGTTAAACGTCACTTCATAAGCGGGTTTACTACACAAGAGGACCTCTCCAAATGGTGACTTCTTTTTCACCTTCTGATATAAAATAGACACATTTGAAGCTTATCTCTAAATTTGTAGGCATATAATTAGGGTCAGGGGTGGGTGTGTATCTCTATACCTTGAACTCTATTCTTTCGTTGCCTTCTTACCTAATGTATCTGGGAAGTAAGAAGAAGGAGTGTATTTCTCTCCACCTGCAACCTAAGACCTTTGCTGTTATCCATGTCCCCTGTGGACCATGGGGACGAGATTCCCTGACTGGTAAAGGACTGGCTAAAAAAAATAAAATGGCAAAAAACCACAGAACATGGAAAATAGTTTCAAAATGCAAGGGTAGGACGGGCCCAAATGGTTCTGACTTCTAGCAACTGGAATCTGGCAAAATAGACCCCTCGTGTGCTTTATTTATATCAGGGGACTTCAAAGACCTTCCATTGAACATTCTTAAGGTAGAGTCAGGTAAGCTAACTCAGCACCTAAGGGGGTACGCCCATTCCTGGTGATGCAATAAGAACTTCCTTAGCAGAGCGGAAGAGGTGGGCATTTACATTAGGCAGACTGGGCAGTGGAATGTGACAAGAGGTTCAAAATGCCAGTCCATCTCTCCCATGGCTACAATGCCAAAGAGAAGTCTTTTATGCATTCCATGATGGCTCCTCTCATTTTTTGAGTATTTGGTCTGCATAAGAAGGATGGAAAGCAAAGTGATGATTTCTTCTTCCAATACAAGCAGAAACCTGTCTCTTAGGGACAGGAAGGGAGCATTGGGAGAACCCAGATGAGGATGAACAGCTTGAGGGGATATTGGAACTCCATTTTCAGTTCAGGTATATGATTTATTACAGACGCTTTCAGAGTCTTTGCTGTGGAAAAGAAAATGAGTTTTTATGTGAGTAAAAGCAAAGTGATGCATTTCAGGAGGAAAATACTAGAAATAATCATATTTAATAATTGAGGGTTTACTATTTGCTAAAGATGTCAAAGTGTTTTCCTTGTGTTATGTCACTGAATCCTCACTACTCTAAGACATCTTATAGTTTTTTTAAAAAATATTTATTTTTTTAGTTGCAGGTGGACAGAACATCTTTATTTTATTTTTATGTGGTGCTGAGGATCGAACCCAGTGCCTTACGCATGCTAGGCGAGCACGCTACCACTGTGCCACAATCCCAGCCCCTTATAGTTGTTTTTTTAAAGATGGAGAAAATGAAGCTAGAAATGTGAAAGGTCTGCATTATGCAAGAAATGCAGCTAGCCCTACAGTCTGAATGTTTATTTCCTTCCAAAACTCCTACATGAATCCTAATCACCAATGTGATGTATTAGGAAGGGGGCATTTTGGGAAAGGATCTGCCTTCCCAAGTACCAAATCTGCTGGTGACTTGATGGTATGCTCCAAGACCATGAGAAAAAAAGAGATTTTTTTTCTATAGTTTATAAACTACCCAGTTAATGAAATTTTTTGTTAAAGCACCTCAAATACACTAATACACCTTTGTTTAGGGAGACGTCTTTCCTAATTTTCTGTATGATTTGAATGTGCACCTTAAATTTCATGTGTTGGAAAGTTAACCCCCAAATCCATATATCAATGGTAATTAGAGGTAGGACCTCTAGGAGGTGAGTGCACTCTGGGTCATGAGTGCTCCATCTAAGTGGAGGGATTCATTCATTCATGGATTAATGGATTAGTGAGTAAGTGGCTTTGTTACAAAGGCTCTCTCTGATACCAGCTCTGTCTGGCCATGTGTTGTTCTCCATCACAGTATCATGCTGCAAGTAGGCCCTCACCAGATGCTGAGCAGATGCTGGTACCATGTTCTTAGACTTCCCAGTCTCCTGAATCATCAGCCAAGTAAATATTTGCTTTTTATAAACTACTCAGTCCGTGGTACTCAGTAATAGCAACAGAAAACAGACTAAGACATATCCTTCATCTGTACTTTCCTTCAGGCTATTTTTGTTATGGTTTAGATACTAGGTGTCCCCCAAAAGCTCATGTGTGAGAAAATGCAGGAAGGTTTAGATGTGGAATGATTGAATTGAGAGCCTTAACCCAATCAGTGAATTAATGCCCTGATAGGGATTAACAAAGTGGTGATGTAGGCAGGCGGGGCATGGCTGGAGGAGGTGGGTCATTTGGGAGTGTCCCTTTGGGGTATATACTTTGTGAGCTGAGGTCAGTCTCTCTGCCTAACAATGTCTTGATCTTCCCTTTACCACACTCTTCCTCCATAATGTTCCACCTCTGAGGAATTGTATTGGCCATCTTTGGACCATAAGCCCCCAAATAAACATTTTTTCCTCTATTTGTTCTTGTCAGGTCTTTTGGTCACAGCAACAAAAAAGCTGACTAAAACAATTCTCTGACAATTGCATATGCTCTTCTCTGACAACAACCTCACCATCTTTTCCTGAATACATAGTCCTCTCTCTCTTTTAAACTCATCTTTATTAAAGTAGAAAATCCTTCCTCTTTTGAACATGGAAATAAAGTTTTATGGCATTTCTTATTCTTTCCCTCATAATGTGCAATATCTCCCTACTATTGACAGGGCAAGAATTGCATTCTCTTTGTTCCGTAATCTTTTGATGTATTTAGCACAATTTAGTTGTTATTGATGACCTACTAAGTGTCAGACACTATAGAGAATTCATGAGTAAGACAATATTCCAAAGAATTTCAGAGAAACCAGATGAATAGAGTTTTGAAGCATGAGTAGGCAGTCCCCAGGAGAGATGTGAGATGGAGGTTATGAACGTGGCAACTTAAATAGCATGAGCAAAAATATACAGAAGCATGATATCTCTTGAGGGTATCTGGGGACTTTTGTCAGTCTGGAATGCCTAGGTCAATGGTTCATGGTCAGGAATGTTTATTATCTTAACAGAAAAAATTTTTTCAAGATATATATGTCCAGCCCTGATACCAAAAATATAATTTATTAGAAGAAGCAATCAGGATCTCAACAGAAAAGAGTTAGCAAAATGAAACAGAGTAAGTTAAAGATAGAATAATAAATAGAAATTTATATTCTTTACCAAGATATGGGCAAGTTAAACCAGCAAGGAAGAAATCATGTAGAATCCTAATCTGTTAGGGTTGTCAATATAAAAGGAAAGAAGACCCCAAAGAGGAATGGGGGGAGTTACCAGAATCCAGACTGTATAGCTTTATGAAAGGAGTGGCTTAGTAGACTTCAGTCAAAAGCATTAGCCAACACAGAGCAACATCAGAGGGAGAGAAGCTGACATAATGACTCAGTCCCACTTTCTCTCTGGTCATTTTGAGCTGTCTATTAAGAAAATCCAGCTAAAATCTAAGACCGGGACATTTGTTCTTGCAGCTTCCATGGGCACAGAGTAGGGTGGAGAAGGGTGAATGATGGACCTGGAAGAAAAAAAAGATGATTTGGAGCCTGGATATGGAAATGAGCCTGGGCAAAGGTGTTTTGGAATAATTTCCAGGTGGCTGTATGTTTTATGGTTCCATTTCCAGTTGACTATGTGTTGTTCATTTATTCATTCAACAAATAGTATTGAAATACCTATTTGTATGACCCAATTTGGGTTTTTTGGCAAAACATGGTTGAATAGAGCAGATGAAATGCCTTACTTAAACCATTTCATAATTTCCTCAGGCTATAGCCATTGGCATTGGATAGTGATATTCTTACCATTCCCATGGAATCACTAATATTTGCTTTCGGGCAACCACCACCCATCATTGCCACTGTCCTCCAGGCCACATTCTTCTATATAGGTCACTTTCACCAATGATTCTATCACTATCACATTGTCACTTTGCTTGAGTCAACTCCAACTCAAGATGGGTAAAGAAACTGCTCCTTCTTTGTTGTTAAGCTTTTCTAGAAAAGTCTTAAAACAAGATCATTTAGAACCTAAGCTGATAAATTTTTACAAGTATTTAAGATATATTTCTTTCTTTCAGAATATGCCCTTGTCATTGAGATAGCAAGATAATGTAGAGTTCAAGTAATAATCATAACATGTGACCTGAAATAATCATTCATCTATGGATGAGTCTAACTACTTATGAAAAACTTTCTCCTTTTAGTGTGAATTTTCTTACAGCCTCCAAACATCCTTTTTCTTTTCTCACATAAAACCTAATGTAATTTAGTTTGCACATCAAAAAGAGATGAAAAGAGGCCATCCAGTCTTCCTTGGGCTTAGCTGGAATGACAGGTGACTTATACCATATTCAGTGATTTTGATTTTCTCCTATAGAAAATGAGGAGCCATAAATTGGAGTCAGAGGAGAAATCTTTCAGAGGCATTTGCAAGCATTCAAGTCCCACCATTTAACAATGTAAGTGAATTTGTTTTTCAGGAAATGTTGACATTCTACATACTGTGATTTAAAAACAACAGTTAACAGCCCCAAATTGTTAATGCTATCCCCCTCCCCAGGAGAAATTCTTTAAATCATCAAAACCGATGATGGTTAGGGAATTTAATGTTTATCAGGGGGAAATTGCCCAAGGCATTCCCAGGATTAATAATTGGGTTATGAAAGATACCATAACCAATGATTCCCTTTCAGTAAGTGCTAACTTGTAGTGATTTCCCCAGTCTTTTGGGGGTCAGTGGGATTTGTACTCAGGATTTACTCTTGAAGCAGTTAAGATCCAAGAATCTGATAATGATCACCACTGGGAAGAAGTTCTGCAGATGAGCATAACCCAGCAACAGGTTTGCAAAGCATTATATTTAAACAATAGGATGAAAAATAGAAGGTTAAAATGACTTTTTTAAGAATACTGTGAGGTTATTTTGCATTCAAAGCTTCTTATTACATGCCATTGAATGGGCATTCGGTTTTAAATTAGCAGGCATCAGTATAGCAGTTCCTTCCAAATGTGACCATATAGCTTTCGTCTAATCTTAGAATGTACATAGTTTTTCTTTAGAGTTGATATTAATACTTTATTACCCACTCAAATCTTAGTTTATCTTTTTTTGAATTCTAAATATCCTCTTAGGTACTTTTGCATCCAACACTCCCTCAAATCAGTCTCCATATACTATACGTAGTTTACTGACAATTCCAGCTAGGGATTTAGTAAGTGAAATATGATGACAGATGAACACAGTGACCCCTAAACTATCCAGTTGCCTATTTTGGAGTTTCCTTCATGTCCAAGACCTAATGCAACGTGGCCTATCTCTACCTGCATCGATTCATTTATATCTTATCTGCACTCATCTGTATGATATCCCTATAGTGCCACAACTGGTATTTTTATATGTTAGTTTTCAGATTTAGTCTAACAGACAATTCTAGTCCCTGTAATATTATTATATAAAACTCAGATACAGTTTATGACACTAAGAGTTTTAAAGACCTTTTATTTCTCTCAATAACATCAATCTAACATGAATGTCTAAACTCACTAGGTTTTTTTTTCTTTTGCAATTTCAGAAATTCACAGAATCCATTTATTAAGCCTATAAGAGTAGAATGCTTTCCTAAGAAGACAGAAAGGAATTACATCAAGATTCTTTTTTATGCTGAAATGATAACCAATATTACTTCCAAAGAATTTAATCTATAAATGTCGTATACTTTTTGGTTGAAATGAGGAGTTAATGAAAAATAATTGATCATCATTTTTTAATTTTACAATGACTATAAACTTTTCATGGACACTGTTATTCTTTAACACTTTCATTGGCAGCATTGGAAGTATTCTGTAATTGAAACTTTATCAAACAAGTTTAACAATAACGGCAAAAAAAATTAAAACTAGGTTTAATTTACTAAAAAACTAAGCGTAAACTTGCTCCTAGATTCTGCTTTCCATTTTCCCTTTTTCTTCTTTTCCCTTTTTAGAAATTTCATTTTCTTCCTCGCCAATGGCTTATAATAACAGCTTTGTCTGGCCTCTGAATTCTTCCTTGTCATTTAATGCCAGCTGGAGTCTTGAGGAGTCCTGGCTTTACTTCTAGCTTTGAACTTCTCCAGACTGCAAGTCGTTAATTGTTTCAGTAAAATAACTGAAGATCAGATAATGTTGCTTAACCCCTCCTGGCCAGCCAATGGCCACGATGGCCACGCAGCCTTCCCTCTCTTCTTTATGAGTCTCTCTGCTCCTTCCCAGCCCTTACAGGGTCAGCTCTGGAGGGTTTCAAATAATATCCTTTTGTTGAACTCAATCTTCCCTCTCCAGGGCACTAAAAGAGTTAAGGAATAGTAAAATCAGAATTTATTTGCACTTTACCCTTTATTTGTGCTCTGATTGGGATGTATATGGCACTTCTCCTTCCCTACTCCCCTCCTACTATTTCATATGAATGGTTAATGGATCTATTAAAGAAGATGCCTGTTGAAGAGGAGGGTGTTATATACTTTGGCTGTAATTTAATATATCTCTATAGTTTACTCAATCAATTAACTCATTAACTGCCTCTTTCCCCAAAATTATTCATGGTGGCTTATAAGAATACAAGCTACAGAAAATAAGGGTATAGACTATGTGTGTGTATTCTCTGTACTCTGTGTATTTTATATTTTATATATTTATATATAGAATTCTAAATATCTTTGTACTTTTGCATCCAAGACTCCTTTAAAAAGCAGAGTCTACATGTCATATATAGTTTCTTGACGATTGTAATTAGGAATTGAATAAGTGAATTGAGTAACAGATGAACTCAATTCCCCCAAAATATCCAGTTACATAAAACTCATATACCTATATACACACTACAGAAAAAAGTATAAATATATAATGCATACTACAATAAGTAGCAGGCAGAGACATACATAATTACATATAATTATATGTAACAAATATATTTTAAACTTTATTCTATAATGTTTACATATAATTAATTCTATAGAGTAATATATTATAAGGGCATGCTCAATAGAAATAGAGTGTAACAAAACATAATAAAAATGGAGAAAAAACGTACAAACCAGTTCTCATGTAAGAAATTGGAAATCAAGAGGCATTTGTTCTGTCTAAAGTAAATTTTGATACTTGCCTTAGAGTTAGTTTTCTTAGACTACTGAAGAAAACCTGTACAGGGCGACACAAAACGATAGACAGGCCAAGCTGTCAGATCCTTTGCCCCAGCCCTGCCTCCCCTACTTACATTTAATTTCCTTAATGGTTCCATTTTTTTAAAAAAGTGAAAGGACTTTGTAAAGATAAGAGTACATTAGAGCCCATTAACACCATTAGGGCAAGTGTCTTAAAGAAAATCCACTGAACATAACAAAAATGCTGAATTTCTAGTCTCTTAGGCTTTTTTTTTTTTTTTTTTTTTTTATT